>MKGJ01000381.1:0-23074 GCA_002018255.1 Bretziella fagacearum | reverse complement strand
GGGGGTATATGTACCTATAGATTGTGCTACTGCTTAGGAGAAACAAGACCCGCCATCTAGGTTTGTGTGTTGGATCGTGATGGAAAACTCAAATCAGTCCACTGCGGAACCCTTTCTTGATCCCCTTATTGCTGAATCACCGGCCTCCCTTCTGTAGTATCTTCCCTCTTCCCCAGATTTCAGGCTTCCTCCCCTCCATCTACTGCAAGCATACGACGGTCCTTCCTCGGCGAAATCGTGGAGCCCCTGGGTCATATCCGGGAAAAGGTGTGATTTTCTGGGGAAAAGAGACATACTGGGTAAAACAAAGGTGAAGAGGATCTCTGGGTTGGAGTTCATAGGATGAACTGACAGCGCGTGTTGTGGCGGCAAGGAATGTCTGGCTGTCATGGTAAGAATGATAAAGAGGGAGTTGATATAGTCATGTTCCGGGCAGAAGATTTGAATGAGGCCGTTGTATGGCCGACGTGAGACAGCCGTTATCCAAGTATAGATTCAGTTGATGGATTGTCGATCAAAGTAGCAAAGAAGCAGGACGGAATAAAGTCCATGCATAGGATAGAGATTCCATTCTTGTAACGCTGCTGGCCAAGGTGTTGGCAACAAATGTCTGACAAATCGAGATTATCCTATCTACGGTTATGGAAGAGTGCTTGTCTGGTCCGTGAATAGTAATTTTAAATGAATATATAGCCAAGGTAGAGTGGTAGTGGTAGTGGTAGTGGTAGTGGTAGTGGTAGTGGAATATATATAAAATATTTCGTAATATTTTGATGTTTGATAGTACCTAACCCTAAGAACTATAACCCCAACTTATTACCATTTAGAAACAAAGAAAGAAAAAAGCCGAGTTAAATAAAAAACAAACACCCCTAAAGATAAATTCTATTTAGTGGAGCACGAGCGCCTAAACCCCGCATTGTTCCAGGGCCCTGACCTGGGGAGACACAACGTTGACGACAGACATCAACTAACATCAAAACCAAAATCAACTTCACTTCAGGCTAAAGAGGGAAAAATACCTCTGTTTTTTTCTCTGTTTTTAATCTCCGGGTATGGAAAAAGACGCGAGGTCCGAATGTGGATTTGATTGTCGGAAATGGGACATACGCCCGAAATAAGAGTAAGAAAGTACGAGGAAATGAAAGAGATGTGTTGTTACTTAGTGTTGGGGTTACGGGATTCTCTGTGTTTTTAGGGTTACCCCCCCCCCCCGTATCTATAAGCCCAACATTTACACAACTCATTTCCACCTCCAGCCCATCATGTAACCTTTGACAACATTTCCTGTCCATCTGTCAGTCAGACTCAGCTTCCTGGCCTCGTGACCAAACTGTCAAAGTCTGAATCCGGAAAAGTATTCATATCCAAGCGTGAAATAAATACCCCTTTGTAGCCACCAACTTCCATTACTATCAACCTCGTGACATTTCCAAGTCTTGATAGATCCTCATCATGAAAAGAAAAATCTACATTTATATAAGAGTACTAATGAATCAACACGAAAACATCATATCGGCCAGATACCATGACAAAAAGACAAAAGAAAAAAGAAAACAAGAAAAAAGAAAAAGTCACCATGTTCCTAGCCACATCACACAAGCCACTTTGTAAACTCTTCCTAATCACAGGACCCCATCTCTCTTTCCTAAGAGATAACGATGGCTGACGTGAGCCGTTGTGCGTCAGACAAACTATATATATATACGAGAAAGACAGACTCGTTAATAGATACCCAGTTGACATTACGTTTCCTTTCTACTTACTGCTACCACCGTCACTCATCAAGGAATTCAAATATATCAAGCAAACGTCAGCAGTAAATACACGGAGGAGACAACTACAACTTCACCGGAGCCAAATCCAGTCATCCCACCCTTCTCGTCATTTCGCCCCCTCTCCCTCCTTATCTACACGCCCCCAAACTCCTCCACCATCCTGCAAAGCCAAGTAAACAGACAAGGTCAACAAGCTTCAGTCCACCATGAACCCTTCAAACTACCTGTCTATAACTCGGGCCCAGAGTCACTGTCCTACGTCCATCACTACACATCATACCGCATCGGGCAGGCCATGACCGCGACCCTCCTTCCCACGCCACAAAATCTATATAACGTCTCGAGTATTCCCCCGTCTCCGGTTTTGCTCTCTTTGCTCTTCCTCTCTCATCTCTATATCAGTGATCTCCACTACATCTTCGATCCCTCAGTGATCTACAAGTCTCTTTTTTTTTTTTTTTTCAAAATCTCAATCTCCACCCTAAGAGCCTCCTTGCTCCAACTTGCACTTCCCAAATCTTCCCTCCATCTTCAACCTTCACAATGGGCGGCGGCGGAGTTGTCCCCATGGGCACTACCGACGTGTCGCGCATCGAGGCGCCCGTCACCTTCAAGGCCTACCTCACCTGCGCCTTTGCCGCCTTTGGCGGTATCTTCTTCGGCTACGACACCGGCTGGATGTCCGGTGTCCTTGCCATGCCTTACTTTATCCGTCTCTACACCGGCATCGACTACGATGAGTCGTCCCCTGGCCGGACACCCATTGGCGTCGATGAAGCCGACTTCACCCTTCCCTCATGGAAGAAGTCTCTCTTCACTTCCATTCTCTCCTGTGGTACCTTCTTTGGCTCTCTGATTGGCGGTGACATTGCTGATTACATTGGTAGACGTCTGACCATCATTGCTGGTTGTGTCATCTTTTCGGTTGGTTGCGTGCTACAGATTGCTTCCTCTGACCAGGCTGTCCTCTTTGTCTTTGGCCGTCTGATTGCCGGTCTTGGTGTTGGCTTCGTTTCCGCTGTTATTATTCTGTACATGTCCGAGATTGCTCCCCGCAAAATCCGTGGTGCTCTGGTCTCGGGCTACCAATTCTGCGTGACTATTGGTATCCTGCTTGCCAACTGCGTTGTCTATGCTACCGAGAAGCGCAATGACAGCGGCTCTTACCGCATTCCTATTGGCCTTCAATTTGCCTGGGCTCTGATTCTGGCCATTGGTCTGTTCGTACTTCGTAAGTCTTTGCCAAGCTTCAATTTTTTTTTTCTCTTTGTTTTTTTTTCATATTTGCCAAACATCTGCTAACCTTTTATATTCTTATATAGCCGAGTCCCCTCGTTACTTCGTCAAGAAGGGTCAGGTTGATGCCGCTGCTGAGGCTCTGTCTCGCATTCGTGGTCAGCCCATTGACTCCGATTACATCAAGGATGAGCTTGCCGAGATCATCGCCAACCACGAGTACGAGCAGCTGGCTATCCCCGACGTTGGCTACATAGGCTCTTGGATGGCTTGCTTCAAGGGTTCCATCATGAAGCCCAGCTCCAACCTTCGCCGTACCATCCTCGGTACTTGTATGTGCTTTCCTGTCCCCCCCCCTCCCATTTACCATTCATAACCTGATACTAACACACCAGCAGTCATGCAAATGTGCCAGCAGCTGACTGGTATCAACTTCATCTTCTACTTTGGTACCACCTTCTTCAAGCAACTCGGCACCATCTCCAACCCCTTCATGATCTCCCTCATCACCACCCTCGTCAACGTCCTCTCCACCCCCATCTCTTTTTGGTGCATTGAGCGCTTTGGCCGCCGCTTCCTCCTTATATGGGGTGCTCTCGGCATGATTATCGCCCAATTCATCGTCGCCATCGTCGGCGTCACCGAGGGTCGCGAGTCCGCCCACAACGACCCCGCCGTCAAGTCCATGATCGCCTTTATTTGCATCAACATCTTCTTCTTCGCCACCACCTGGGGTCCCTGCGCTTGGGTCATCGTTGGCGAGGCTTTCCCTCTGCCCATCCGTTCCCGCGGTGTCGGCATCTCCACTGCCTCCAACTGGTTCTGGAACACTATTATTGCCGTCATCACTCCCTACATGGTCGGTGACGATAAGAACTCGGCCAACCTGGGTGCCAAGGTGTTCTTTGTCTGGGGCTCCCTTTGTTTTCTCTCCCTTACTTTTGCCTACTTCTTCGTCTATGAGATGAAGGGTCTGTCGCTGGAGCAGATTGACCGTATGATGGAGGAGACTTCTCCCATCAACTCCGCCACTTGGAAGCCCAAGACTACCTTTGCTGCCGAAATGGGCCATGCTGCCCAGGAAAAGGCCGAGGAGTATGGCGAGGTCAAGCACACTGAGAACTAGACTTCATCAACCTAAAGTGATTTGACTCTTGGGTTTGATATGTGAAAATAATGGCGATTGACTATCTACTAAACCTGTTAGCTATATGAGTCTGTTTGAGATGATGACGACAACTCTGCGGGAGTTGTTTTCAATAAGCCTTCTGGAGTGTGGACTCGGAAGACAAACAAAAAATACCTCCCCCGTCCCTTTTGATATCCGCCGATTTGATCATGGTGAATGAACAAATTTGGTAGGATATTCTGTATACTTCAGTATCAGTGGAATTGGTCCCACAATTTCTTATGTTATAATAATCACTATATATTGTGTCACTCCTTTCCGAATTTGATGACAAGACTCATGTTTACTGTGCCGTGCCCGTGAATGTTATCCCGCCTCTTCTTGTAGCTTAACAATGGGAGAGCAGACGGGATTCTGTGGTTTCTACAAGCTTTTGGTCGTATGAATCAGTATTTCTAGGTGTCACGATACAAACATCACACTGTACACATTCCCATACTATACTGGTGCTATAAAAGTCTGAAGCAAACTCATCTCAAAGCAAACAAACAAATCTCCATTATTTTTAGTGTTTCCCAGTTTTCGAATGTGCAATTCCAAACACGCCAACCAAGTATAACGGGATATCAAAGCACCACCACTACCATCCTTGCTTCTAATTATTCTTTACACCGAGGCAGCATTCTTTTCCAGCTCAGCCAACTTCACCTTTTCCTCATCATTCAGCAGCTTGTACCACTCTGAGAAGCCAGCCAAGTTGTTCTGCGCAGCCCCAATGAAAAACTGCACCAGATAATCCTGAGTCTCATCATCCCGCTCGCGCACACTATTACGCAGATACTTGAGCAAATCAGACTTGCTGTTACCCAGCGCCATATCCAACCCATCATCCTCATCCTCCCACGCATCATCACCATCATCGTCTTCAAACTCAGTAGAAGCATTGACGGCACCAGAGGCTCCAAGGGCCGCTGCAGCCTTTTGGTTCACCTCTGTCAACAGTTCGTCAACGAGCACCTTGACAATCTTGAGCGTTACGGGAATCGTGGTGTACTGGTCGGGGTCTGCGTTGTCGTCGTCAGTGGCGCTCATGGCCCGTAGGTACCGATAGTTCATACTCTTCTTGGCGCGCGAACGGGTCAGGATGCGTCCATCGTTTTGCGTGATAAGGTCGCCCTTGACCATCGTCTGGGCCAGACGAGGGTCGTTCAGAATGTATAGCTTGGAGAGAGCGATAACACTATAGAGAGAGGGGGGGGGGGGGGTTAGTGTGAACGTTATTAAACTTTTTTTTTTTTCTGAGTCAAGGGGTTGACCTACTTTTGACGAATCTCATCGTAACCGGCAAAGTTGCTAGAGTTCTCCAACCACTTGCCCATGACTACCTCTAGACCGTTGCGGTCACCAATGGTAATCTGGCTGAGGAACTCAACAACATCATTGGCACCGTTCAACGACAGCCGGGCAAATACCAAAATCAGCGACTGAATAAAGGTAGCAGCCTCAGCAGTAGCCAGGCGGTTAGCAACAGCAGTCAGTAGCTGGAGGAGGTACGGGCCCAGTCTCTCAGAACCAGCCTTCTCGACCAGCTCGGCAGCAAGGCCCCCAACCTCTGAAGCAGCGTGGTCCTCAATGTCCTGGCCGAGAAGACGGTCAATGATGCACAAGCAAACATCCAGACCGGTCTGGCCACCTTCAGACCAGTTCAGTACCTGTTGGTGATCGTGGGCAAGTAGGTACGACACGCACTCGCAAGCGGGGCGGAGAACATCACCCTCCTCGGCCTCCAGCAGAACACGAGCAAGCTTGGGCAGAGTGGCAGCGACAAAACCAACGGGAAGGGGCTCCGAGCCGTACTTGATTAGAATAACAAGCAAGTCAGCGGCGGCAGTGACCAACGGATCATCCTCGGTGAGGTTAGCAACGTCGAAGGCGGCAGTAAGCGTGGGCAGAATCTTGGCGCTGAGAGCACCAAAGGCATTGCTATCGCTGAGGTGGCCAACAATTTCTTCAAAGGCTTCGGTGACGACAAAGATGACCTGGAAGCTAGAGGCACCAATGCGCACGAGGTTAAAGAGCATCTCGCAGGGGTTGACCTGTTCTGACAGGGCGACTGCGGGATTGACGATGATGAGGTTGCGGAGGGACTCGGCAAGGGCGACAATGAGCTCTTCTGACTCTTTAAGCTCCTCGGGGTTCTTGGAGCCCAAGTACTGGCTGATGGCGGCAATGACGGCAACCTGTTGATCGGGTGAGATGCGGTCGGCGCGGCAAATCTCCTCGACAGCCTTGATGCAGGAGACACGGACAACCTCAGACTCATCGCCATTGATGTGCTCAAAAGTGCGCGAGATGAGGTCGTCGGGGGTGTTGTAGACGGCAGTCAGTGATGCACCGACAAGGTAACCACGGGCACGTAAAAGGTCAGATTCAGACTGCGAGATGGCGTAGTTGACGAGCTCGAGGTAAGCTTGGCAAGTGGGCTCTGGGACTATGGTGCTAGTCTCCTGGAAGTCGATGCTGACAGAGTTGAAAAGGGAGAGAGCGGCTTCCTGGGTTCTCCAGTCGTTCTGGCCGACAAAAAGGGCCTTGGTGTGGATGAGAAGACCCCTGAGAATGTTCTCCTTGAACATTTCCCCAAGCTTAATCATCATGTCACCACAAGCAGTTCTAGGGGTATAATTGGCAGTGACCAGGGCCTCCTCGGACAAGAAGAGGGAAGCATCAATGTCCCAAAGACCAATCTGCTCCTGGGTGACACAGGAGTAGGCGATGAGGATAGTGATGACATCAGCCATCCAGGGGGTGGACTCGGGGTTGGCGGCATGGGTGGCAAGTTGCTGCTGGAGGTGGGCCTCGACAGGAGGAGCACGGAGGTACTGGTGGACGAGGTCAAGCTGCTCAAGGACAAGGAGATCAAGAGTGTAAGGGAGCTGATCAACATCCTCCATACGGGCCTGAGATTCCTGGTCCATATAGAGCATCTTGTAAGCATCACGAAGGTTCTGAAGCTCGGCCCAGGCCAGAGAGAAGTAGGTAATACTCTGGGGGACAATGAGAGAAGGCAACACATTCTTGATCTTGATGAGGGTCTTCAAAACCTGAAGCTTCAGGGCAACAATGCCGTTCCAGCTAGTGGGCTGGCCGTTCTCGGTAATGGGCTCCTGGGGGTAGGGGGCCTTCAACACCTCGAGGAACAAAGGTTCCCAACTAGCAATGATCTCATCACCAAAAGCCTTGACCTCCTTAGGGTGCTCTTCCTTGACCATCTCAAGCAGGTCGAAACAACCTCGGAAGACTTGGACGGCCAGAGCTCGGTGCATGGTCGCACGGTTGGCATTAAGGGCAACAGCACCCAGGCCCTTGATGATGTCACGGGCCAGGGTAAAGAACTGGTCCTCGGAAAGCGACTCATCAACGATGTCACCGAGGATCTTGAGGGCACCGTGAACTTGAACATCTTGGGCGTTGGGGATGACTTCAAGAAGAGTGGGTAGTAGCTCGGGCCACTTGTCGGGGACATCGAAGGCGGCGATGCGGCCAACAACCTGGCTGTAATACAGTTAGTTAGTCTTCCAGGACAGCATGCACACTTGGCAAGCGAGGCCGATATCCACTTTAGTGCACGTGTGATTGCGACACTGCATAGGAGAAAACAATAGATACATATACTTAGTGGGGCAAGGGTACAAGCTTCATACCTAGCACCGCTCTTCACTCTACGGTTGTCCTCGGTGCTCAGCGCGAGCTCGAGAAGGGACCGCTTGATGTGAGCCTTGTTCTCCTCGGGGATATCGACAGGGTCCTCGTTGTCGGGCTCATCGTTAATTTCGTCGTCATCAATGGCACTCTCGGGGCTCCAGTTCTTTTCGATGAAACGACGCAACGCGGATAACGCAGATTGCCGAACCGCAGTGTCGATTTGGTTGTGCGCAGCGACGGTAATCAGGGTAAGCGGGAAAGCAGGGTTTGTGCGGGCCTGCTTCAGGGCAGCCTCAGCCTGCTGGCGGGTGGTGGAATCAGCAGACTGAGTGTTGGTCAAGACGGTAATGAGTTCGTCAACCATAGCGGGCGATTATGGAGGAGGGTGGTGGGGGATCGAGATGGGTATGTCGCTGGATAATGTAGGAGGGAGGAGATTCGGAGAGTCAAGGGCAGCCGTAGAGAGCAGGACAGTCTGGGGGTGGCCAGTAGTCGCAACTCCAAATAGCTGGTTGGATGGCGTCCTCTGATGGGGCCCAGAGAGTATTGAAGGAAGAAGGAATCGCAATTCGGAGGGTCAGGCGGAAAGCAAGTCGATTTGAGCCCCGTCTTGTTGAACGTATGTTGTGTGTAGTGGATGTGAAGGCCGGGCAATTTTCACCGAGGGGCAGCACAGCTCTGGAAACAGGGGATGTCCAGGGGAGTAATTACAAAGGACTGAAATAGATATGAGACGAGATGCACGGCAACTCAGCCGCAGTAGATATGCTGACAGGAATACGTGAATCTGATAAGACAGACGACAGATGATAACCAGGCTAGAAAAAAAAAAAAGTCGTCTCAAATTCAACAAATAATTTTAGGCGGGCTAATGATGCCATGCAAAGCTTCCACAGGAACTTGGACCCACTCTTTTTCTCTCAACTTCCATGGCGGGTACTACCACGACATATCTATCAAGCCAGGGCAGTTACCTACTTAATGCAAGAGAAGACGCAGAGCGGTCGAAGCTCACGACAGGTTCCGACCGTAACAGAATTATACGACTTTGCAGAGAATTTATTGGATGCTTGATTGGCTGCTTCAGAGGTTGTGAATGATATGAAGTAACTACCTGTTCAAAATCGTCCAGGCCTATTTGTGCGCCACATTAAGGGCTTATTAGGGCTTTGTTATACTTGAATGGAAAGAACACCTTCATGATGGTGCACAAATGTAAACTAGCAGTAGAACTACCAGAAATATTATTGAAATAAATATATAGGGTACATTGATGTATTTAACATAGGCTTCTTGTAGCCGCATCACATGTCATATAAAGTCTTGGACAGGTCACTAAGCTTGTCTATTACTACAATATCGATGCAATCAATGCCAAACCGCCATCTGACATTTTCTCAACCAATCAGGGCCTTCATAGAGACACAGTCTGGACATAAGTGGCCAATCTCCTCACCATCACGAGTCCCTACCATCGAGGCCTTGATAACAATGGCCCTCAAATCATCAACTTCTTCCTTGGAGAGCACAACATCATTGGCCTTCCAATTTTCAGTCACCGCCTCAATCCGCTTAGTCCCAGGAATAGGCACCACTGATGGGCTCTGCGCCATCATCCACGCCAACACCAACTGAGCCGCCGAGATCCCCTTCTTCTTATCCGCCATTGCCTGAAGATAGGCGAAAACCTCTAGGTCCTTAGAGAAGTTCTGCCGTGAGAATCGCTCAATAGTTCTCCGCCAGTCTCCTTCTGGAATATCAGAAGGTGACTTGAGACTGCCGGCAAAGAAGGCCACGGTCAAGGGGCGAATAGGCGAAGATGCTAACTTGGAGCTCAGTGGCGACGTCAAAGACGTTTCCGCTCTCAGCGGTCTCGACTTATAGGGACCAAGGGTTGTATTCAACCTGGACAGCAGCAACTGGGTGGACGGCGTAAGCCCGGCGAAGTGTCGTGCCATGGCACTCTGAGAGGCCAATGTTTTTGATCTTACCCTCCCTGGCGATCTCATTAGCCTATATTTCTTATTGGTATATCAAGGAAAGGTTTGTTTGTACGTGCTTCTTCAACTCCAGGAAAACTTGCATAGTCTTACTCAATCGGTAAATTTCCAGGTCAATCCGATGAAGGTAGTATAGGTCAATATAGGGAAGTCTGCAACTTCCGAAGACTTTTGTCGCACTGTGCTCTAATATGGTCGGAATCATTATTGACGAAGCATATCTGTCCTTTGCCTGTAGTGTTCATGACCAGGCCACACTTGGTAGCTAGGAAGATATCCTGGCGACGCTCAGGGTGCAAGGCAAACCACTTCCCAATCTCATCCTCCGAGTCAGCATAGATATTGGCAGTATCCCAGGTACGGTTTCCAATAGACCAGGCATGATCCAGAAGTTTCAAGCGGTCTTTGTCGGTACTGTATATAGCATGTTAGTCGGAGGCACGGACGTAGTTTGTGTGGAAGACTTATCCAGCAAAACCATAGATATGGCCAAGGCTCATGAGGCCAAAGCCCTGCTGGGGGATTTGAGTGCTAGTATCACCAAGAGTAACAGTTGTAGGGGACATGTTGAAAGTTGAACAAAGGCAAAGAGTGGCTGATTGGAATAGATGTCGGAGATGATGGTGGTGATTTGTTTCAGCAGACAGCAAGTGTAACGGCTGTAGGCCAAGTATTTATAGGATATTTTGATGTAGGTATGACGAATCAGTAAGGCTAACTTGAGTCCAGTACTTTCCATCCATCACCACTACTATACATCCGGCGGCCTAACTATTGGCATTCCCCGGAAGTAGTACACACTAGCAATTCCCGATTTACTAAGCCTGCTTACTGCTGGGTATGTTCATCCCGTCCTACTCTATTGATTCAACAGTTCATAGTTGAAGCTTGAGACATAATGAACTCCATCACCAGACTCTAGTCAGTGTTACCCTATGTTGGACTGTTGCACTTGCCATGTTTCCATCCACATGATTAGTCTAGTCTTCATGTCTCGAGATCTTCAAATAGAATATTCTCCGCAGAATATTGAGTTGTCGATGAATTTCAATAGTTAGACGGGACATCTAATACACCGACTTGAGATGCTTAATTTCAAACAACAGATTCGAATGGTAGCTGCCGGGATGTGGAACCTCGGAGTTTATTTCTTATGTCACTTTAATGCCGGAGTCGACCGTTAAAGCGGAGCAGCTGATTGCATCACCCGGGATTATCATCATGATTAGTTTAGTCAATGTAGGATGACCTTTACGTTTGTTGGATTGCAGCCTTGGAGATGGACTCTATGTCGACACGTGACTGCGATCTTGATAATATCATTGCTATGATGTCAATATTGGCAGATTCACAATCTTCAATTACATGGCAGTTTAGGTATATTACTATCACTTATTAGACTCTTGGTGGAGTAACCTCTGAACTATCATGTCCGGTATAATTAGATTATACTCTACAAACATTAGGGTCTACTTAACCCTCATATGTATCGCGATCACGAGGATTATCGCTTGAGAGCAGAGCTGTCTTCAGGGGTTAGGCATGATGCATTATTCAATTGTTCAGCAAACCAAGTGCGACACTAAACTACCAACATCCCGTCTGCCAAACAGATCTTTCATAGAACCAAGCTTCATATCTAATCGAGCAGCGATTAACAGACGCCAAGTATAGGCGGGTAAAGTCATAGATGGTCGGTGATTTCCTTTGTCTTGATTCCCTTTGTCTTGTATGTTTCCTTCACATTTCGCCGACTCAAACTGGCAACTTTATGCTTTCTTTCTATACTATTTGCTGTATAATTGGCTCTAGTTCTTAAGCCCATGCATCATAGCCAAATACTGAACCAGGGCGAGGCGGGAGGATGTCTTTGGGTGAGGTTGAAAATCCCGACGGCAAAAATTGAGTTTTTGAGCTGGTCAATATTTTGCCCCAATTAGGCCGAGATAAGAGTGGACCCTTTGTCTTGGGGACAATATTCATCGATTTTTGATTTTATTATTTTATTTCTTTAGGCTTTGACTGTCTGTTCCGTCCTTCTTTTCATCTTTATTTTTTTCGGGTTGTTTTTTTTTTTCTTTTTTGTCGTGGCGCCGCCTCGTCTGTCTGCCGCGCCCTACATTTTGTATTTATTTATTTATATTTTATTTTACATTCATTTGCGAACAAAACGACCTTGGTTGATGATTGAATCGCTAGTAACATACATTCTTGAACAACTCACCATCACGCCAACAATGTTTGATGACGACTATCACGACGACACGTTTCAATAACCCGACACGACCTTTGCGTTCCATCATAATCTCTATAATAATTTCCCACTTTCAAAAAGTTTCAATTTCAATCTCAAACCTTTGGCATTCTTTTCGCGCGCTATTGTCAAACCGAGAATCACAAGCTAAAAGCGTTAAGCTCAAGGGATAGCTTATTCCACTAGCGGTTAGCCTCTCAACGCCTTTGTCCTGGTTTTGAGAATCCATCGCGACCATCCATGCCTACGACTAGATAATCTTGTCTATATACCAACCACCGGTCGATAAATCTTCATATTCTTGCGATTTTCCTTTGAAGCGATCGAGCTTGTACATATCACTCTCTGCATACATCGTGCCTTGTTTCTACAAGGCCCCGACAAGTCTCTATCCGCTATCCATCGATTCAGGATAAACTCCTCCGTTGCAATTCTTTGTCTGGACTTTCTTTGACCACCCGTTGACGTACAGCATTGCCGTTGCTGTGAAAGAAGGGACCGCTAAAAGCAGGAACATGTAAGTAGTCTGAGTACCTTTCTTATTCCTCCGTTATCTATTTTCTATTGTCCATAAGCGACCTCTTTGATGAATTTGTACTCGGCCTGGACCTCACGTGTGCTCACAAACTCCCACGGTTCACACGTCTTCTTTGTTCTATTTTCGATTGCTCCATCATGGTGTGGCTCACTAAGAAGACTAGTCCCGGTACGGTCGTGATGTGATGCAAACCAACCAACCAGAACTCTCGACTTGCACATTTCTTTGTTCATCAGACTGCCATTTTGGGAGTTGAAGCAGATAGACCTTGGATATCTTTCATTCACAAGTTCTATCCCACCAGACAATGATACGCTGAAAAATCTTGGAATTGTGTGTGCTAGTGTCATTTGTGATGGACAAAAGAGACTTGGTGGATGGGGAACCAGTGTTTGCCCCGCCAGTTGAAAGAAGTATGAATAGTTGGCCGTTATCCAACCACGATCATGTTCTTTCCATTCTTTCTTCTCTTCATTTTCATCTTGAATCGCAATTTTTTTTTTTTTTTGAACCAAGGCTTCTTCTTTACACAACCATACTATTCTCTTCTTCAACACGTACTAACGCCACTACTGCAGCTTTGTTTTGAACCCTGCTCCCGACCATTTCTTTCGTTTGAGACGTTCTTGGTGACTTATACACCTGCTAGTGACATCCAAGTCAAATAGTTCTTCCTTTGTTTCTTCCCATATATTTCTCACATCATACACCATGTCACGAAGAGGCAGAAGCCTCATGAACGGTGGCGCTGCCATTAGAGATGAACTGCCACCGCTGGCTGCCCGTTACACTAGCACCTACGGCGCTGATGTCAATTACGCCATCTACAACCCTATGAAGGGCAAGCGCAAGGATCTTAAGTCTGCCATTGACGCTGCTATTCAACACCAGGAGGAGGATGACGACAAGATTGACAAGCAGCTGATGGAGCAGCTTGAAGATGAGACTCCCGCGGTAAAACGCAGCCGTCGTGAGGCTGCTGCACGCGCACGTAACGATGCCGAGAAAACCAACGCTCTGACTAAGCTTCAAAGACGAGAGCGTGTCTTGCCAACTGATCGCGCCGGCCAGGAAGAGCAAATTATACGCCAGGTTGTTGAACGCAAAAAGGAGCTGCGCCGCAAGCAGGGCATCATCGATGACGACGGCGAGATCCAAATTCCCGACCAAGAGTCTACTCCCGAGAGACAAGTCGCTGACGAGAAGGAGCGCCAGCGTCAAGAAGAACTTGCCCGTGCGGCGGACGAAAACGACTGCAACCAACTGCCTGATGTGCCAGATAGCGAGTACGCACACCTGACCCCGGAGCAACAACAGATTATTGGTCATGAGCTTCAGCGTCAGGGCCAGGTGCTCTACGAGACTCAAGTTCGTCTTGCGCACGAGGAGGAGGATCAGCACAACCGGCGCGGAGTTGAGCCTGACTTTTTGGAGGAAGGTTCGCTGTACGGTGATGCGACGTATATGCGCCTGATCAAGAAAGGCATTGGTAAGTTTCCACATCTTTTGTTACCATGTCAAACTAAACTCACCTTACTAACGTAATTTCACGTAGCGTCTATAACTCTATCAGTCTACAGTGGCTCTCTACGCTTCATGGTGCTTGCCTTTTGGGTTGCTGTTGGTGCTTGGTTGTGCACGCATTACACAATCAACCCTGCTTTGGTCCATGGAGATGTGTCCTGGAACCGTTCCGACGGTTTATGGGATAATCTCTCTCAGTTGAAGCCTTTTGTCCCCATAGCGCCTATTGAATACCCTATTGACGGCAAATACACGGATTCTACTGTCATGTCGCAGTTCATGCATGAACTTGCTCGCCAGAAGACGGCCCTCAAGAGTCTAGAGAAGATGTCTTCGCTGAATTCTGAAGCCCGTGAGAAGCTCTACAAGGTGCTACCTGACTTGGTTGTTGTTGAACGGGAGGGCAAGTCGATGCGACTGCCTTCTTACTTGTATCATGCCATTCGCGATGACCTCCGCCAGGAGGGTGTCTTTTTTAACATGGGCAAGTCTCGTGGCGGCAAGTTTGAGATCTCATCTAATGAGCAATGGGGCGCCATCATTGAACGTCTGGACAAGGCTGATTTCGCCAAGAAGTCTCATCTTTCGCCTTCTGATTCTGATGTCACTAGCAAACAGTGGCAAGAGTTCCTGCGTGAGAACAATCGCGCTTTAGAAAAGGCTAAGAAGGAGTCACCTGGCATCGTTGTTCCTCCCAATATTGCTACTCGTGAAGAGTTGATCCACGAGATGGATTCTGAGTTTAAGCGCACACAAAAGACTATGCGCGAGGAGCTAACTGACATGGAGAAGCGTCTGACCAAGAAGCTGGAAACTGCCGTCAAGGCTGCTGCCGTCAGTGCTGCTGGTTCGGCTCTGACCAAGTCGGAAGTTCAAAGGCTGGTCACCAATATGGTGCGACAAGCTATTAGCGAGGCCCAGCTTGATGCCCTTTCTCAGCGCGAAATTCGGACCAATTACCTGTCGGTGTTGCGCAAGCAGGTTAATTTCTTCTCGTATGGTTCCGGTGCTGCTATTGTGGCCCCCAAGACGTCGCCCAACTTTGACTATGATAAGCACAAGAAGAATGCGGCCAAAAGAGCTACTGAGAAGCGTCTTACTACCACGTGGAGCCTTGAGCCTGCGACTGTTTTGGAAGGTTGGGACGATGCTGGTCATTGCTGGTGTGGCTCCATTGGTGTCGATCGGCAGGGTCTTCGCCAGGGTACTTCAGTCGTTGTTCAACTGGGACGCAGCATCACGCCGCAGCACATTGTCGTTGAACACATTCTCAAGGGTGCTACTCTGGAAGATGACGCTCGTCCTCGCGATATGGAGATCTGGGCCTACATTGAAGAAGTCGGTCTCCGCCAGCGTGTTTGCGAGTTTGCAGAGGCGCATTTCCCCAAGTTGTCGCATGATACAGATGGCAAGCCGCTGGGTGAGCCGCAGTTTAACGATGGGTTTGTCAAGATTGGCATGTTCACGTTCCCGGATAACGCCGACGAGGTGTACGTGCACCAGTTGTCGCCGGAATTAGCAAACATGGGTGTCCAGACGGATCAAGTTCGGGTAATTGCGACGACCAACTATGGAAATCCCGACAAGACGTGCTTTTACAGACTTCGTTTGTACGGGCAGCTGGTGGAGTAACTGTAGAGGTGATTGATGATGGAGGTGAAGATTGATTTATGAATTTGTATGGAAATAACCCAGCTTTTTGGCTGCGGGGGGATACTGGGATTGGGCCGGGTGTTTGATATTTTAGACTTGATTTTTGTTTTTGTTTTTTTTTTTTTGCATTATATTCGGCGTACCTTTTGGCTGGGATATTTCTTTTTTAAGCAATGTTGATGATTTCTGATGAACTTGGGTTGATATATATATATATATATAGGCGGTGAGTAATGGCAGAATATATAGTTTGCAGGTCCAGGCATAACGATAAAGAACCATCAAATGTTTAAATGTTTGGAATCAGGGATTGGCCAACTGTTTATAATGCTTGTTCTTTTTGTAACCTGGCTTCAATATACCAATACTGGACAGTGATCCTGGACTTGCATGCATCCTTCACTGCTTACCATCAAAATCATGTTCAGCCTTTTCTTTTGCAAAGAAGATCAATCAGCTCCATCAGTCAGCTCAGGCAGGCAAGGCTATATTGATTGCTGACTCATGTGTGTAAACTCCAGACTTGCATCTTTGCATTGGCAATTACCCAGGAGAAATGATATCAGACATCCATCTCCTTTTTCATGATTAATCAGCCCAGTCTTTGCAGAAGAGTAATTGCCTCCCCCTAAAGAAGTAAAGGTCCCTGCGTAACAAAGAAAGTCGGATTTGGAAGGCGTTCTTCAATTTATCTGGGGGTTTCAAGTTTCAAGGCGGGTTTGAGCGGTAGTTACCATTCCAAGTATAATCAAGTCTTTCTGTGGATTTCGGTTTGATTCTGTGACAACGTCGCGCTATCCAACTTTTTTCTTTTCTTTTTCTTTTTATGATGGGTTCTGGAAATATTCGATTGAATGTACAAAAGAAGCTTCAAGAGCGATTTCTTTCTTCAATTTTTTCAAGGTGACACTGCAGACGCCAAGCGAGCATCCGTCAACGAAACAAGCGGGTGTACAAGCCCATAGTTGTTGTCCTGTAAAGCCTACGATAACGACAAGAGAAAATAAGCTATACAGATACCAATTGTCTCCCGGTTCTCCGGCTAAGCCTTTGACCGCTTTCAGATTCCTATTTTGCGACGATTTCCCGAGATACCCCGCAATCTTGAGCTTCTCACTACCCCTCCTCCAGACCCGCCGCCGCCGCCGCCGCCGCCGCCGCTGCCGCCGCTGCCGAAGCATACCAAATGGCTACCCTTCAAGACATATGTCGGCAGATGCACAACAAAGTCGAGGCGATGCTTTCGCGAGATCCCGCCCAACAAACCTGCACATCGCTTGCGGCCGTACAAGCGCAAACTCGCACCTCCCTTTCCATCATCGCCGACGCCCTGCAACGATACTCGTACGTTCTGTCCTCTTCCTCCCTAGTAAATCTCCCACTCCCGCTCAGTCCCCACTAACAACAATTTCCGCAGCTTCAACGACCTATCTCTTTCCTACAACGGCGGAAAAGACTGCCTTGTTCTCCTCGTCCTCCTCCTCGCTGCCATGCACCAACGCTTCACACTGCAATCAACCACCGATACACCAGAGTCTTTCCCCAGTAGACTCCCCGCCATTTACATTGAGTGTGCGGATCCGTTCCCAGAAGTGGATGCCTTTGTGGATCAAACGGCAGCCGTGTACCACCTATTATTGTCGCGGTCCCGGAAACCGATGAAGGCGGCGCTCGCGGATCATTTGGCGACGCATCCGCAGTTGCGGGCAATCTTTGTGGGGACGCGGAGGACGGATCCGCATGGAGGGAGGTTGACGCATTTTGATGAGACGGATGGGGATTGGCCGAGGTTTATGAGGGTGCATCCGGTGATTGATTGGCATTATACTGAGATTTGGGGGTTTATTAGGGAGGTGGGGGTGGAGTATTGTCGGTTGTATGACGACGGGTATACGTCGTTGGGGGGTTTGGGCGATACGCATCCGAATCCGGCTTTGAAGAGAGAAGATGGGAAAGGGTTTAGGCCAGCGCATGAATTGACGGAAGATTTGGAGGAGAGATTGGGACGACATCGGTAGGAGACGAGAGAGGATAAAGAGTACCGTGTATATTAATCAAGGTTCGAGTATCAAATGTTACCCGAGATAGGGTTTAAATACCAAGTGAAGTCAACCTTTTAACTAGGACAGAACAATACCTTTTTTTTTGGGGGGGGTTTTTTTGACTAAAAGGTAACAACGTATATTGACCAACTCCATGCTTTTGTTTTGAATGCAAGAAATAAAGGAAAAAAAAAACAAAAAAACACAAATAGCTAAAAGTGAAATTACAAACAACGCCAAATGCTCTTGTCCGACCCATTAGTGGTATATCCTCTCTATAAGCACTCCCCCCATCATCCCATCCCATATCAACATTCTCATCTCCTTCTTTACTCTAGCAGACCAGCCGCCAACCGCTCATAATCCTCAAGCGTCTCCGGCTCCTGCTCCATCTCAATAACCCGTCTCCCACTCTTCCCATCCCTCCGCTTCTTTTTCTTCTTCCTCCTCTCCTCTTCCGAGTCATCCTCAAACCACTTCTTCGCCCTCTTGCCCCCCGCTTTCGCCTCATCCTCACCAGACCCATCACTCCCCTCTTTACCCTCCTCTCCCGCAATCGGCAAACTCTTGAGGAAATCCAATGCTGCACTAGGATCCTCAAAGTCTCCACCTTCCAACTGAACCCCCTCGTCATTCTTAGAGAACCCCCCATCTTCTTCTCCATCACTGCCACCCGCCGCCGTAAAACCCATAGCCTCCTCTCTTTCCCTCTGCTTCCGCTTATCCCTCTTCTCCTTCCGCCGCTCCTTTGCCAACTGCTTATCATCAATATCCGCCTCCTTGAGCGCCATCTGCTCTTCCTCCACAAATTTCTTAATCTGTTCCTCAACGGGTCCGTCGGCCTTGAAGTCGGCCTCGTCTTTGAGGTCATATGCATGCTTGGCGTTTCCGTCATCGTCAAAGACAATCTTGTCGGCAGGGCCACTGAATTTAGCGAGCTTCTTTTTGGATTTAAGGAGCTTTTCGCGGCGTTTGGAGTCGATGATGAGTTCCTTGCCACCGAGAATAATGGTTTTGGGCTTGGGGCCGGCGTTGGCGCCTTCGTCAGCAGAGTCATTGGCGTTGATGACACGCTTGACGATAAGGAAGTCGTCTCCGTCGTCGTCGTTTCCATCGTCGATGAGCTTGGTGTAATGACTGGTGAAAACGTCCTGGTTCGTTCGTTCAAACATCTTTTCGTATTTGGTGCGGACTTCCTTGGTCTTGGGTTTCTTCTTTTCACCACCTTCGAGGTCGGAGCTGTCGGATTCGGAGCTGGAGAGGCTGACGCGCGGGGCGTTTTTGATCTTTTTAATGTCCTCGCCCTTTTGGAACTTGATCTGAGGAGTTCCGGGGAGACCTAGGCTGGTGGCGAAGGTATCGAGGTCGAGTTCGTCAAAGTGGAAGACCTCTTTGTCTTTTTGCAAGTTTACTGAGCGAGTATATGAGATGAAGGCCTTTTGCGCAAGGTACTTGATATCAGGGCTTGAGAATGCCATGCTTTGTAACTTCTCGACGATTCTCCGCTTCCTCTTCTCCTTGGCGTGCACCTTTGCAACTGGAATCTTCTTGTGACTAAGACGTTTTATGAAACCCTCCTCTTCACTAGGATCCAGGAAAAGAATGGCTTTTCCGTTGCTCTCATAACGGGCTGTCCGACCAACACGGTGAATATAAGTGTCGGCATCCTCGGGGCAATCGGCCTGAACGACCCAGTCGACGGCGGGGAAATCAACCCCACGGGCGACGACGTCGGTGGCAAACAAACAAGAATACTGCGCACGGGAGAACTTGCGCGTAATCTCTAGACGAGCAATCTGCTTTTGACGCCCGTGAAGATGTAAAAGTGGCACACCGGGTTGCATCTGGCGGAAAGCCTCGTAGACGAAACGGACCTGTTTACCCGAAGACAAAAAGACAATCATCTTGCTTTTGAGATTGGCCTTGATAAAACCCCACAGCATGTCGAGCTTCTCGTGGAGGGGCACAACCATGTAATGTTGCTGCAGGTTGACGGGCGTCGCACTTGTCGCCTTCTCGTGTACTGAGACGTATTCGGGATCCTTCAGGCTCAGACGTGCAAGATCGGAAATCTTCTTACTTTGCGTTGCCGAGAACATGAGTGTTTGACGCTGCTTGGGCAGATGATCCACCAGCGCATCGACCACTGTTTGGAACCCCATGTCCATGATGCGATCTGCCTCATCCAGCACCAGAATCTGCAGGTTATTTACATCTAGACCGGCAGTCTGATCCAGATGTTGAAGCATGCGCCCCGGCGTGCAAACCAGAATATTCATCTTCTCCAAGCGATCTGCCTCCTCCTTCAAACTCTTGCCACCAATAACCAACCCAGCCGAAAAGACATGATGTCTTCCAATCTTGCGCAAGACTTCAAAGATCTGTACCGCCAATTCACGGGTGGGCGAGATGATGAGGGCGCCGAGGCCGTCGAATTCAGTCCAGCGGGCACGGTATAGACGCTCGAGGACGGGGATGAGGAATGCGAGGGTTTTTCCGGAGCCAGTCTTGGCGGCACCGAGGACGTCGAGGCCCTTGAGGGCGAGGGGAACGGCGCGCGATTGGATGTCGGTGAGGACTTTGAAGTGGGAGGCTTCGAGGCCGTCGGCGGTGGGTTCGGAGAGCGGGAGATCGGTAAAGTCTTTGACTTGGGTGGTTTTGGGGTCCTGGAGAAAGGTCAAAAGAGATTGCTGGTTAGTTTGTGTACTGATGGGTGACTCGGAGACAATGCAACGGGGGGGGGGGGCTTACAAAGTCCTCGACTTTCTGGATGAGTTCTTCGATGCTGGCAACTGTCTGCTTACGGCGCTCCAAGCGGTCCTTGGTTTTACCCTCCTTGTATTTGCGTCGGAGGGCAGATGTTTTTTTTTTAATGGGCGCCATGCTATAAGGGAAAGCAGCACTACACTGACAAGTAAGAGATTGTCAAAAGAAAAGAATGGACGCTGACTTTTTTGGCATACAAACTTCCGTTCAACACAAGCCAACTCAGATTTCGCGATCCATCAATACCTGCAGAACCCTGGTTTTGGCACTTGCTTCGAAACTTTTTTTTTCTGGAGCCTTTCGATAAACCCCACTATTTTGGCTTATCAGCTACCAGCTGTCATAAGCTCTTGTGACAGCCGTCATAGCTGTGACAGTTGTCAGATTTACTCCCCCCCTCCTTGCCATTACATTGTTTGTCAGCAATTTGCAACCACTTAACAATATGTACACCAAGTTATTGGTTACTCCAACTCGGGCTTTTGCTAGAATCCAACTGTAAAATCATCTTGGCTAGAAACTGATTTCTGTGCTGCCATCAAGCAGGTACTACTACTAATGCTTTTGTGCTGTATAGGGGACAAGTTACTGTTTGGCGACTGACGTGATGCGAGTATATGTAGTGAACAGCTGATTATATGCATATATCTCACAGGCTTGGGGTTATATACGAATTCAAAGCCAAAGCCAAAGCCGACAATGCAGCAAACAGATCGCCTAAAGGCCAAGAGAAACGTTGACGGCTTTGAGCAAGCCATTTGCCGGATAATGTGTAATCCGGTGAGTGAAGCCCAGCAGCCCGAACTGTGACGTGAGAGCCCCAAAAACGGCCATCCATCAGCTAGGGAGTGGACCAGTGTGACTGGATAGACGCCGTGAAAACTAGATTTATTTTTAAAGATGGCTGGATAACTTTCCAATCTTGCCTTGATAAGAAAGAGTATGACGATCGTCAAGTTACCCCTCGGTATCAAGTCATGATGTTTTGTTGTTCTCTTGTTCCACCGAATTGAAAGACGCAGTTGACTTTTAATCTCTGACGTCACTGATGTTTATAAGAGACGGAGTTGACTTTTTGGTCTTGGCAACTCATTCTACATCATCAACCTGAGACGGAAAACATGATCCCCAGCTGTTGTCTCACGCGACCAAGTCATTACTTTGCCCTTCCCAAACATCATCAACCACCGGGAAACTATGAGAATCTTCGTTTTCATTCACGGCATTAAGCGCTAGTAGTGATCCTGGAGTTAAGCGGAACGACCGGGGATGTATAAAAAATTAATAATTTTTTTAATATACTCATAATCACTCCTGTTAGGGCCTTTTCCCTTCCTCTATATTCTCTCCACCCGCGGGATTGTCCTCAGAAGGAAGCACCATGACACTTGGTTGTCTTCCTCCCGGAAGAATAACCCTGAACGACGAGAGAGAGAGAGAGAGAGAGAGAGAGGAAGAGAGAGAGAGAGAAAAGATTTGTAATGGATGATTGAGAGTGTGAAAATCCCAGCATTGACAAGTAGAGCTTGGCTTTTGTTACCCATGCTGACTCGGAGCCCGTATCAGCCAACCCGCTGTATTTCCCCTGCATTACCCATGAGAATAGCAACAGAATGGAAACGGCCTCCTGCTGCTGCCTTGTAAACCAACAGACAAGTGTCCATGGACGAAGCAACCCACCCACCACAAGAGGGGACTCACCATCAGGCGTACAGGTAGGTATGTAAGGTAATGTAAGTACTTGACTACTCATAACCGCTTAATAGCATTTTTGGCGCGCCGAATCCCCTGTTGATTGATGTCCTAGACGGCTCTGCTTTCGATCTGCCGGCTCCGAGTGTATTTACAGTATGTTAAGTCGGTAAGCCCTCCGCCCCCTTGCCTTGGTACAGAAGGAAATGCCTTGATTGGCCTGGGCGTTTTAAGCTGCCGGGAACTGACAGGCGGAATTCGTGGGAGGGAGAAAAAAAAAAGAATTTCTGAATGGCGTATAGCGCGGCGGAGAGGAATGTGAATGAGAAGAATAGAGCAGCAGTATGTTCTAGAATTGGGTGAATCACCCGCCAAAAGTCAAACTCCAATAAGATATTCAGACTAAACGAAACCAGCGGGTAAGCACTATGAAAAACTAATTTATATGTATACTGTACGTACTTACATACCTCTTATATAACTGTATATCTACCTCGGAGTTGACGTTTCGTCTGTAGTTCCCGTGACTTCCCTTTTCTTTCATCCTATTAGCTTCGTCCGTCAATTCCACTTTAAGCTTCGTTCCTTCCTTGCTGTCAAGTTATCCAATTCAACCGCTGCTAGGCCGAGAAGTCCTTCCTTTTTTGAATACTAGATTTCATTTTCCTGCGTGCTTTCCACATTTGCTCATTTTTTGTTTTCCGTTCCTGCTATATCCCCCCCCCCCTCTCTCTCTCTCTCTCTCTCTCTCTCTCTCTCT
>MKGJ01000380.1:12422-23637 GCA_002018255.1 Bretziella fagacearum | reverse complement strand
GGGGGGGGGGGGGAAGGGCAGGCTTCTTAATAAAGGAAAGAGACGCAAGTCGGAAGTAGTCAGAGATGGTCACTGCTTGCAGAGCACGGAGAAAGACTACGCTTCGCTTGGCTGACTGTGCTAGGTTATGGTAGTTTGCGTCGTGGGTGCGTACTGCGTACTGCGCTGGTTGAGCCTTGGTTGGCAGCTGGGGTCTGCCGGATTTGTAGCGGTGCGGAAGAGAATTGAAATTATTGAAGGGATTTTCTAGGACACTTGACGCAAGCGAAAAAGAAAAAGAAAAAGAAAAAAGTTGGAGAAAAAATCAGAAAAGAAATAAGAGAATTGGAAAGAAAAATAATTGAAATAATTAAAATAATTGAAACAAAAAAATAAGAATAAAAAAGAAACCAAGGGAAGCGAATGATTGACCAGGGTCTGTCTGTAGCTCGGAATGCTCGGAGACAGAAGCGTTTTGTGTGTGTGACGGTAGGCTTTTGTCCGTTACAGAGGGTTTTAGTGGCCTGAAATTTTAAAAATCGAGCTTGATTTAGTTTATGGCTCACTATAGAGAAAGAGGAAACCCAAACGGGCTTCGCTTTTTTTCGTTATTTTTTCGGCTCTTTTTATTGATTTTTTTTTTTTCTTCTGCCTCGGGTTTTTCTTATTTTTTGTGCAGGATTTTCCTGGCCCTTCTGGCCCTTTAGGCGCCTCAGGCTTGACTGACCCTGACAAGTGCTTAGCGGCAATTATCGGGTGCCGTCAGCATCACCGGCGTATTGGTATAGTCCGGTGATCGACGGTAAAGATGCTTTCTCGAAAACTGCAAGTGAGCGGCCGAGGGCTTACACGGGATTTCAGTAGACGATGAAATCAGGCCAGTAATTGTGTTTGAAGTCGAGTTACTCGGAGTCGGAGCTCGGGTCCAGGTAGTTTGGAGCGTCGAAAGGGGAGACGCGACAGTCGAAACAGTAATCATGAGCATTCACTACCGATATACGTATAGTGTGTTTGTTGGCAGTTGGTCCGGCGTTTGTGGGATAGCTGTTGCTTTACGTTTACTATACGAAGCTTCAACAGTATTAGCAAGTGAAATAGCAGCAAATGTATCGAAGCGTCCTGGTTCGATGTAAACATCAGTATCAAGTGCAATGCTCCAGTTCCTTTATTCCTCCTACTTGAGGACCTGTTGATGGGTGAGGATCGTGGGATCATCGGACTGGACCTGTTTTGGCTAGTTGAGACCAGGTTGGTCGGTGGTAAATGTGCGTCCCAGATCTTAACATCCCAGACATGAAGCTGCAAACCTAACCTGTAAAATACAGCAGCAGCCTGCATGACCCTGCTTCTCAATTGGTACGAGAAGAGAGAGAGAGAGAGAGAGAGAGAGAGAGAGAGAGAAAAAAAATTATATATATATAAAAATATAAAATATATAAAATAAAAAAAAAGAGACAGCACTCACTGAAGTCGATAAACTTCAAACAGGCAGTCCACAGGCGCCCGTACGAGGTTGGTTCGTAGCGTTGGGATTTCCCAACCCAAGACAATATAGAAGGGGTTTAAAGTCTGGGGCTTTGTTGTGTATGAGCTAGAAAGAGAGGGGAGTGTGTGATTTCGGCTGACAGCAACGCCCTGTGGTGAGTCGCGACGGATGAGAGGGCTAGAGACTGTAAAATTATCGCCTTGTCGTCCGTCCCTGGAGACAGGAAGCACACAAACAAACCTAAGACAATGAGGTCAAGGTCAGTACTAGAGTGCGCATAAGCCAATCAACCATTATAATCTTCTGCCCTTGAACCAGTTGTAACTCTAGATAGTCGATGTTTGACCGACGGTCTGATCGCTCATAAGCTCTCAAGACAAGAGACGACAGCGAAAACGATGGCATCTGATGAGTAAGAGGCACTTGCCAAGCGTACTTTGATCACATTCGGGGGTCTTGGTCAAGCCGACTAGTGACGGTTCCCAAAAATAATCACGAATCCCCCCCCATTTCACCAACAATGCGTTGCAAATTGAAACATTTACTAGCCAGCCACTACATGCTGGTGATGGAAGCGGCACGTACCAACTTCATACATTCGATATAGTTCTCCAGAGGAAACATTGGCGGGAACCCGCAAACTAAGCAAAGCCAATGCAATATCAGGGATAGGACTTTTAAGCAAGACACTACAACTTACACACGGGATGGTCGATGCCTAGAAGTTGGAGGGGAGGGAAACAGAGTATGAACAATGGAGATGGAGTTGGTGGCTTAAAGCACAGTGAGCACAGCACAGCTGATTATGTGATGAAAGCAGGCGACGAGGCAGATGAATTAGGAGACTTTGGGCAATGAAACGGCCAAGGCTGAGTGATCTTTCTGACCAGGGACAAAAGAACAAATTAGGTTGAGAGGGTTTGTTCCTATTCGCGCGTTGACTGGAATGGAATGGAAAGTCAGGTCAGGTCGGGATAAGTCAGGATAGGTCGAGGTGATCGATCGGTGGAAGGTTGAATGTTGATTACAGGGTTGGCGGTATCGTGAAAAGATGATGTGGGTTAATTTCAATAGGAACAAAAAAGCAGCGATGATGATGTCAAAGAATGAACAAGACAAATTGTGGTGATGGTTTTCTTTTCTGAAAGAGAGAGAGAGGCAAGGCTACGAGATTACGCTGACAAAAACCATTCATTTTGTATTTTCCAAAAGAGGATATTGCATGTTTACCAATCCAGGAAAACACGAGATCAAGTTCACAAATGTACTATTTTTTTTCTTCTTCAAATATGTGGTGATTCCTTGGTTCTCAGTTGGGATATATTCCCTCATCATGATAAAAGAAAACGAACCACTTGGTAACTTCTCATGACGTCTACATGACTTGTGATGCAAGTGGAATTTCCAGTTACGACGTATATAAAACTCTGGGACATGTGGGAGAGAAAGCACTACCCACATCCGGGGGCACCGACTGAAGTAAAAAGAAAAATGCGGATTCCCGAGGTGTCTTTCTTTGTGAGTACTTATCATGTAGATATGCATTCGATGAATCAGTAATACCAGACATTTCAATGGGGGTGTAACTTGTATTGAACATGATTTCGTTTTATTTGCTGAAAGTTGAGATACATCATATTATTATAACCTGTTTTGCTGTGTTCACATGCCATCGTGAAAGACAAACTATGAAGGATTGATTTCCTTTGCTGTAACCAACCAACTTTAGTGAGCTCACGTGAGCTGTGGGAACAGAAAAAAAAAAAAAAAAAAAAAAAAAGACTACAAAAAAAGAAACTCGCAGGGAAATCTTTTTTTGTTATATAGGCGGTAAAGTCTCGGGTACTTTTTCGTATGGGTCTATTGCATGGACCATTGGTCATGAATACATGTACCTGGTACAAGACGACGTCATGCTTTAAGATTGACCCTAGCCGCGTTTGGTCTAGTTCATGCCAGCCTACATAAACTGACTGCTTTCAACCAACGTCACCTTGAAATTATTAATGATTTCCCAGTAAAACTCGACCCTAGTTAAAGGGGAAGAGCTCTATCTAATTGATGCTGTTGCTTCTCATGATATATTTGGTTTGTTCACCTTCCAGAAGCCGTCGAACAAATATTGAGACACTCACCTCCTGAATGTCCTCCCCCACCCTCCGGCCTCATCTGTCAAGTATTGCCCCAGCATCTAGCCTTGTTAGGCGCCAGCATACCGGCAGCGCCATGATTTTGAGGCGTGCAATGGGGCCGGACCATAAATCCTGTCTCAATGATGACAGTAATGGTTTGATGACACTGAACTTTTTGAGCAGACTTTACTTCCCCATACTCGATCTGCACTTGATTCGTATATCAAACCGAGTCTTTGTTATATCGGTCCCCTCCTCCACGGAGAAAGATAGAGAGAGAGTCATCTTTGAATCCGTCCTCGTTCAAGAGAACGGAACGATATCATCAGGGTGATTTTTTTTTTTTGTTTTTTTTGTTTTTTTGTTTTTTTCGGGNGGGGGGGGGGGGGTAATGGCTCGTACAGTTTGTCCGAGCTATTGGTTATTGGTGACAGGAGGGATTACAGCTTCATCGGATGGACGGTGCATGCTTTAGCGGCAACAAATGTTGCCCCCTTGTCATTATTATTAACCTTGTGTAAAGACAAGAGCTTGAGAAGAAGTGGACGCTAGGACCACGCACGCGCTAGACAGGCTTTTTCAGGCCCCCGTGGTTGGTTAGTTTTTCTGGAGGTAGAGTTGGGAGACGAGGCCACAGATAGGACAGTGATCGAATCATCATTGTTGTAGTTTGATGCTCAACGTAATATCGGTAAATATCTTATCGCATGCTCACCTCGGCTTGAGTTGAACCCACGCTATGGTTTGTTTGCAGTGGCCAGATCGCCCTTTTTTTTTTGTTCTTTTTTTTTAGGCTGTCAGGGCACTTTGATCACCAATGCAAAAGCACTAAAGCCAAAACCAGCCTAGCTCTTCTTTCAATAGTGTATATTGCCTGTAATTATAGAAGCTATAACGCCTACACAACAGCTGTAATCCACTAAAGTCTGACACAAAACCAGTAATCTTTAGCATCAAACCCTCTGTTAATTCCCCCCCCCCAGACCCCCATCACGCCACTAAATCTGACACAAATTCTAGCGCCATCTAGCGCTAGTCAGTCCGTTTACTAAAACACAACCCTATAGCTCCCGTTTCGACAAAATTCCAAACTGAGGGGAAAAGAAAAAGGAAAAAAAAGGAATGAAAAAAATTGACAAATTTCCAGGTGGACTCTTGGAAGTTTCCGGTTTCCCGCGACGAAAACATTTGTTGCTTTGTCATCCGAAAAAGTCCGTCTCCGCTCTACCCGCGAGATGATTTTACAAAAAGTTGAATCATGAACTGACGAGCGGAATTTCCACGTGTTTATTTTTATTTTATGTTTATTTTTATTTTTTTAAACAGAGGGGGGTACAAACAGAGGGGGGTATCTTTGATATCGTCAGAGGAGAAGAAAGGCCTGGCGGTTCACGCGGTCGGGCAAACGCCAAAAGAAAAGACTCCCACATGAGAAAAAAAAAAAAAAAGACAATTTATCAAATTTGCTTTGACAACTAGCAAACATGCCTAAAGATGACTTGATTGCTTTTGCTGTGCCAGAGGTTGTTGAGCCTTTGATAGCTTGTAAAACTAGGCTGACGCAATACAAATGAATTGGCATCATTCTAATAGAGCTGAGGGAGCTAGCTACAGATAAACCTATAGATGGCAACAAATCATATAGTTGTAAAGCTCAAGGTTGGTTGACTTGTGTGAATTGTAAAAAAATCAAAAATAAAAGACAAAAAAAAAAATCAGCTGTTGATGTTGATAATCCTACCAGTTGGAAGTTCCTATATAGATAACCTCATGACGTAACTTGTCATCCTCCCCACCTCATGTCGATCATTCCCCGATGCGCCCTTCTCTGCAAGTCCAGACTTCTTCTTTCCTTCTCCTCCTAACCAAGCTCCCACTTTACGATTCCTAACATCTTCCCCCCCCCCCCACAACTCAAACATCTTGCTGGAAATAATTCCATCCCACGACATGTATCACACCAACCTAACCAGTGAACCAGCCAAGGAATGCAACTGGTGCAGGTTTGCTCTAGCAGGCTTTTGGGTGTTTTACTTGATGGCAAAAGGAACGGGCGAGTATCTCTGCCACTGATTGAACCAGCTCATTGATGTTGTTGTCAAACTCCGACGGCAAAAGTACGGCATCATGACGATATGCATATGGGTCAGTGTACAAACCCTAAGTAAATATACCTTGGCAGGGTTTGGTTTGGAGTGACACCCCAAGTTGATATCTGAAACAATACTCCTATTATTATTCATGATCTCCATTGAACAACAGTCGACCCAACCCCACACTGGCAAACTAGCAATGACATCCCATGTCATTAACCAACTTGGTGTCTCAATGATATCCGCCAAGATCCCGTGTCCTCGCACCTTGTACCAAGGCGTACATGTATGCATTCTTCCATCAATTTATCTTTGTAACATTGCACACCTTGGGGGGCACGTCATATCAAAGTACAGCGTCTATTTCAAGTAAACCCGCCCTCCCCAACTTACTCTCGAGTATCACCCCGCGTCCGAGCATCGTCGTCATCGTTTCAAGTGGTCATGGAGGGGAGGCCTTATCGGGATATATTGGAGTGCAAGTGACAAGTTCACGTGGAGGAGCACTGACAAAGCCAATGGTTATGGATCTAATAAATATTGTATCTTGTTTTTAAATGCCGATGATTTTGAGCAGAGCCGCGATCAAGAATTCTGGGACTTCCGAGTAGTAATCGACAGTAAAAAAAAAAATTTAAAAAAAATTTGGGGGTTTTTTTTTTTTTCACTGGGCAACAGACCCTTGTTGCACTGGATGGTCCGGCAACAAGGCAATTGATGGTTCCACATCGTGAGAAAACATTGGGGACATAAGTAGTCCAAGCTCAAAAAAAAAAAAAACCTTGATTTTTAATGTTAGTGCAGTTTTTTTTTTTATGTCTTCATAAAAATAATGCAGAGTTCAAGGCCATCCTGTCCTGAATTTTTTTTTTCTGAATTTTTTCTTAGCCAAAGTCAAGCGGGATTTGCCAAAAACTGACAGGTTGGCGTTGCTCCTTTGGGGAATATGCATGCATATGAAGGATATCAACCAATCATTTGACTTGATGAATGTCCGAGTTGAACCATGGAAGCCACTGTTGGCAATCCCCTCCTCCATCATCATGACAATCTTGTCACAGACTTTGTAACTTGACTATAGAGTAATGAATGTCCTATTGGTCTCCGACATGTCCTTGTCTAGACCTGTATCTCTATACTGATGACTGGTCACTATCACCGTTTCTTCACATGCAACCAAACAACAAAAACAAAAAACAAAAACAAAACATCCCTTCTCTCCCTCTGCCTCTCTCCTTCTCTTCCCCCGCCGCCCGACTGACTGACCTTTACCAGGTCCCCCTTGAAGGGAATCTGAAAATATACCTGCAGAAGTACAAGTGACAAATTATCACCAAGTCTCCAATGCTTCATTGCCATTCGCCAATGTAACTCTTGGCTACACCACAATCTCTCACGATAACACCATATCCTTTGACTATTTTTCCCAACCAACATTCAACCCTCTGACCTTTGGTTCATTTCCGTCTCTCCTGACGTCAACAATGTGAGTTTAGTTTCACTTTTTCTTGACTCTCTCTTTACAAGACTTAGCCGCGCTCAGAATCCCTCTCTCTCCTTCTCCAAAATGTCCGTCTTTATTTCTCCGCGCATAGAGTCTCACACAGTCCTATAATTCAAAGTCCACTCTTTTTGCTTTGTAAGAACGATGGTTGTGTACCAACAACCAAGACAGCGCCAAAAGAAAAAAAAAAAAAAAAAGGTATAAAAAAATAGGTCAAAAACAAAAAGCTTCTTGGAAAAAGCTTGGTAGCTTATCTGCAATATATGGTAGGAGGTGAAATCTAGAGGATGGTGATCATCTGGCCTAGATGCGTCCAACTGTAACCTTGGAAACACTGTAGCGCCCGCCTTTAGTGTCACACGGCCGGCATAGGCGGCGGCTTGTATGGGTAGACGGTATACCTACACTGATCATTGTATTTGTAACCCCACCATTATACCTATTTGGTCAACATCATCCTCTTGGAGGGGGTTATAGTCAACTATACCTTTCCATCCCTCCATCCTCTTCTCTCTCTCTCTCTCTCTCTCTCTCTCTCCTACATAGTCTCTCCCACTCTCACTTCTATTCCCGATCCTCCGTAAAATCGGCGTTTCAGTAAGCCTCCATTAACCTCATTTGATAATATAGCAATGGTGAAATCTGCCGCCCCAACTATAGATAAAAACTCATCTTATCCACTTTACCTACAGTGAAATATTGCTGGGATATTTTACAAAAAAAAAAAAAGAATTGGCCGAAGCTTCCGTGCCAAGGCAAAGACTTCCTGCAGATTGAACCGTTGAAGCTTTAAGCTGATTTGTCAAAATGATACTCTTGACTGACAGCAAAGGGAATTTTCATCTGATGGGAAAGACAGATGAGCAACTTTGTCTAGTCCAACACGTATAGAAAAACCCTCCGACGGACTGGGAAAACCCTCACTTCTCCCCGTATTACGTATCCTGTATCACCTTGTCCCTAAATAAACCCGTTTCCCTCTGACAAGCAGAGAGCTCCTGGCTACAAAAGGGAGATGCGTTTTGCTTTGAGAGACATGCGACCAGACGGGTGAACTAGGCAGTCAACTTCTGTGGGCTTTTTTTTTTCTTTTTCTTTTTTCTTTACTTTGATATGTTTGGTTGCTTGCTGGGAGCATGGAGAACATGCGTTCGTACTCATGTCCAAAGTACTTACTTAGCGACGGACTGGAGTAGTAGTTTATGCAGAGGCTGAGTAAGTTGAGATGCAATTTAGACTGGGGAAGCTGACAAGTTGATAATCTGCGACGGAGGGATTGATGTACGGATTTGACTACATACTGACCGTCAATCATAAAGTGTTGATATTTGAAACCAAGAGATATTGACTTTGAAGTAGAGTAGTATCGGTTATGTCCTAGTATCAAGAAATGTTTCCCAACGCAGATTCATAGATTACAGACGACTTGGATATGCCATCCCCCCCAACATTCTTGGAATCATCTACTGCCACCGAAACCAACTCCCTAGAAAACGCGGCCAAGGTCTCATGTTTACTCCCTGCTTACACTAACTACATCAACAACATCTTTCTCTTGTAGACATCAACCCACCCCAACTCAACCCAATCCAACCCACAAACCGTCCATATTGCCCACTTCCAGAACCTATCATCACCCCCCCTGACCTGTTGCAGCAAATGTAGCTCCACGCCCAGGCTTCTTCCCCCTCATCGACCATGGCTAACACCTACATGTATGTATATCTGAGTACATAGCATACTTCCTTCCATCCCACCATCCCACCATACCATACCATACCATACCATACCATACCATACCATACCAACCCACACATGCATCCAGCCAGCCATTGTATCCGGCTTCCTCCAGCCTGCAGACCAAGAAAAAGAAAAAAAAAAAACGCATCTCTGCATTGTACTGGTGGATTCAAGCCGAGCCTCTAGAGAACGTCTGTGGTTTCGCCCGTTGAAAGATTGCTTTTTGATGGCGAGGAAGGCGGCGGTGACCGGGTACAGTTGTCAACAAGTTGTTCGTCGCTTCACAATCGATGATACCAAACTATATCAATGGCGACATGGGATGTCCTGAAAATTCAGATTTTCTTTCTTTTTTCTTTTGCCGAGATGTGGTAGTCCATCTGTCGCCTGTCAGCTGACCGCTGAATTATGCTCTTGTCATTCTGTATTGCTAATTGTAAGGGGGGGAAGGGGAACCCGAGGGTATATGTCGGACCCGAGACGGGACCCGAGGATTTCGGGATCTCCTATTTGGTGCTTTGGGGTTGATTTTTTCAATCTACTAGAGTCGACAGTTTGTATATTAGAATCGTGTCATATTTTCCAGAGTGGGATATTAGCTTAATTTTCTTTTTATCTGTCTCTCCTCCTGAAAAAAAACAAAAAATGAATGCCATGGATTACCGAGTGTATTTTTTCATAAAGTTACTTCCCGAGTAATCAATATTAATAATGGAAATCATAGCTGTTATTGGAGGAAAAAAAAAAAAAAAACTAGAGGTTGACTTCTAGGCATATCTATTCTTTCTTTCCCCAGCCTCATTTTATCCCCATCCTTGGTTTGGGTTTACGGCCTGGACGACATTGACGGCAGCCGAAAGAGGCCAGGTTATCTCGGGTTTTGCAGAGTCAGGGGATATAGCCACGTCTGTGGCATGCGTTGGGCGGGTGTGTTTGACGTTGGAATAAGGGGAACCGAGTATGCTTGTTATCAATGCTCGGAGATTGGCCGATCTAGCAATAGGTTGATGTGTACTTTAATGGCGGTGGAAAGACCATGGGGGTTGGGTCCGATGGTTGAGGTCATGCGTGACAGCTGTCGGTTGTTGTTGTGGGGGAGGGGCGGAGCTGATGATGTTCCCGAGAAGCTCGAGGAGGGGTTCAGAGGATTTACCTTGTCTATGGTTGAAGTGGAAGCTGTTAGTTGGTGGATATACCTGAAAGGGGGAACAAGCAAAGTCGGGTGCAGGAGTTAGAAGGAACCGTGAATAAGGAAAACAGTCTTGTGTTACGGCTAGTGGAATTCCACTATTGGCCTTCTCCCGAATGTTAGAGCGTAGTCATGTTGATACTAGGGCAGCATACATGGTGTACAATAAAATGGTGCCGTTGGTTGTAAAGGTGGGATTCCACGATTCTTCTTTCCGAGTTCCATATTGTGGCAGTGCTAATAGCTTGCATCCGGTACCTGACAGATGGATCCCATCCGGTTGAATGCCGATGGTGGATCTGTAGACAGGTTCAACCTCAAAAGTATATATGACACGAACAACATGATGACGTGGGAACTTTGGAATATACAAACTCGGAGATTATTCCGAGATTTCCTGTGGTTCTTATATCGGATTATTTCATCCTTTACACTCATAGTGATGGTGGAAGTCGTGGTTACACAGTGTTCATTGGAAGTGTTACGGTGACCGGAACTCCAAACGTATAGGAAGAAGTTTTGTTTTAGTATTGATTATTGTTTGATCCGAGCCACAGTTGTATTAGTCGAGTACAGTCAAGACAATACGACTTTTACTTTTCCAAGATTCAACTGATGGACATCCTCTATGTGGAAACCACCATCAGTTAGGCTAGACTGTGGGATATATATATTGAATGAGTATTGAATACGTATTACACATGTCAATGACATTTTCATAATAGTTCTTTTGATTCAGAATCTTCTATTATACTGATCTCTAAAGTCCTTCTTACTCCAGCCTTGCTATGTGTCGAACTTTTGGTCTACTTTATAGTATACGTAAATTTATTATTTGATATAGGACTATCAGAATTAGGGTTGTCGCAGTTCATGCAATATCTAGGGTTAAGACACATAGTTTAACATGGAGGTACTTTGCACTGGTATTCTCTGACCAACAGCCCTTTCATCAGCTGCTTATTCCAGACCAAACTAGGTCTTGGATCCCCAATGACAAAGGCATTGTAAGACATATAGGGAATAATTGGCTCACTCACATTCAAACCCACAACCAGGGTTGATAGCGACGATCGCCTGCCATAACCCCCC
>MKGJ01000380.1:1789-12405 GCA_002018255.1 Bretziella fagacearum | reverse complement strand
CTTGATGTCAAGTACCCCCAGAACAAGCCATTGATTGGAAAGACAAACAAGAGGAATTTGTGAATGCAGACACTAATGCTGCAATTGAATATATCTTTTAGTGAGACAAGCCAATGTCGTCTTTTTAATAAAGATAAAGTTTGTTGGGGTCGATTGTGCTGTTTTGTCATGGACATGACTCGTCGTGAGACGTGGTCACATATAAATTGGTATAGAGGTACCTTGACACACACTAAAATATAGTCATATTAGAAGTACCCTGATAACTGTAAGAAGCAACAAAGTCCTAGTGGGGCTACTATCTTTTGAGCTTCAATAAACGGGCTCAAAGCGACGTATTGTATTCTGGCTTCGCCCAGTAAAGCCAGCCCCTACTACGGCCTGCCCACCAAAAAAAAAGCAGCAGCACACATTCTGTTTTTTTTTTTTTTTAAAATAACCCACGCGATCGGCACGAGCATCTCGATTTCCGAGCTTCTTTCACCAAAGCTACGACCAATTGCACATCACTATCTCAATTCACTGATTTAATCGCCAAATACACACACACACACACACAGTATCTTGACTGCCTCCCATCCCAATCCCCCTCCGCCTCGCCTCGTCTCGCCACCGCAGCAGCAGCAGCCCCCAGCTAGGACCGGACACGATAGCCTTCTCAGCCCAGCCCCGAGTCAGCGAATCCCAAGCAGGCCACGCAACGAGCCACGAGCCACGATCCCCTTCTCTTTCACCATCGACAACACTGATAATTAAACGACCTCTTTTTTTTCCTTTGCCCTTTCCTCTTTTCCTTTTTGCCAAAAAGGGGGTCCTGTTATCAACAAACGCTACCTCCCGCTTAAAGACAATCTAGCAGCAACAAGCGAAACACACCAAAGACCCGCGTTCACTAACCAACTCGGCGCACGAGCGACCCGAAACAACAATCAATTACTTGCTCGACCCCTGGACGCGGCTCTTTTTTTTTTCTTTTTTTCCACCATCAGCTGCGGACATACACTGCGAGCCTCCCCTCTCACCCCCCTCCCCCCCCCACCCCCTTCACGAACTCGCGACCTTCCGACCTCAGCTCCCTAGGTGACCCAGCCCGTGATTATCTCCTGTCCGACGACCACCGAACAACCCACACCCTGACCGGTCGACACCCGCATAATCCCCCATCCGCTTATTTCACGCCATAACCACCACTAATTATACACAATGTCCGCACCCACCTCCGGCTTGACGAGACGACGCGGCGCCGGCGCCGTTACTTCGGGCGATTCCGAAGCTCGTTCCCCTGCGCCGACGAACCGTGATACCAGCGGTGGTCCCGAGACTAGCTACGAGAACTCGGAGGCTGGACACAAGATTGCCTTTGACCCGCGCGACATGAGTGAGACGGCAGAGCGTAGCAAGCAGCCCAAGTTGACGCTGATGGAAGAGGTTCTTTTGCTAGGCCTCAAGGACAAGCAAGGCTACTTGTCGTTTTGGAACGATAACATTTCGTATGCGCTACGTGGATGTATTGTCATGGAGCTGGCGCTGCGTGGGCGTGTCAGTATGCAAAAGGATGCGAGCAGACGAAGATTCCCGCTGCCGGATCGCGTCATTGAGGTGGTAGATGATACGCAGACTGGTGAGGTGTTGTTGGATGAGGCGCTGAAGATGATGAAGTCGAGTGAGAAGCTGAGTGTGAGCGCATGGATTGATTTGATGAGCGGTATGTGATTTTGTATATTCTTGCAAAAGTATCCCGGGGACAATGGCTACGGCTCGGGATGAATTTCCGGAAGCGACCCTAGAATCCGGGATCAAGAAATAGTCCCCTCCCTCCACACCCATCCTGTTCAGTTGCTAACAGCAATCATTGCATAGGCGAGACCTGGAATCTCATGAAGATTGGCTACCAGCTCAAGCAAGTCCGTGAACGCCTAGCCAAGGGCCTCGTCGACAAGGGCATCCTCCGCACCGAAAAGCGCAACTTTCTCCTCTTCGACATGGCAACACATCCAGTAGCGGACGGCGGCGCCAAGGAAGAAATCCGCCGGCGTGTGCGTAATGTGCTGACTCAGCGGACGGTGGTGCTGAATTCGTCAGAGTTTTTGCCCGAGGAGCTGCCGCTGCGGTACACGCGGACAGTGTCCATGGTGTGTGCGGCGTATGCGGCCAATGTGTTGGAGAATGCGCTGTCGAACTTGGGACATGAGGCGAGAGAGCGGGCGTTTGTGCAGACAGATGACATGCTGGCGGATTACAGTCAGTGGCCGTTTGGTAAGAAGGCGGTGGGGAATGGGGTGGCGGCGAACTTGCCGCAGGTTATTCAGGATGTAAGTGTGAAACCGATGGATGATTGGAATGTATGACCTCAAAAATAAAGAGAATCAGATGGCTAACATGTTGTGACTTTTTTTTTTTTTCTAGGAGATCAACGCCAACAAGGATAGAGAACTGCAACTTGAGGTTGTTGCAGCCTGCATGAATGTCTTTACCCGTCTTGACTCGCTGCTATAAGGGTTGTGATATCTAGGTTACTATTCATTTTCTCCCTTCCTCCCTCCCCCCACCCACCCCCTTCCAACTTTCTCGTTCCACCTTTCGGCACGGACACGGACATGTGCCGTACCGGCCCGGGCTCGGAACACAACAGTCATCTAACAAACCTTTCGAGTCAATCTCTTCATTCCTCACTCTTGTTTTTATGCTCTTCTCTATCTTTACACAGCTTGGGTAGTTTGTTAGAATATTGTTTTCTGCGTTCTCTGCTTAGCATGTGACGTCCCCCTTATTTTTTTTTTTCGTGTTGCTTTGTGGGTTGGTTGATGGAGGGAATGAATTCTTTTGTATGTTTCTTGGTTCATGTTGAGCTTTTATATCCTCATCATCATACGTACTTTTATTTCAAAAATTATAACCTTGTTTTCTTTTTTTGTATACTTGTATTTAGTTATATTTGGCATCTTGTTTCGTCACTTAAAGACAAGCTGAAAGGTGATGTGAGCTTTACATGATAACCATGACGGTGGATGTCGTGATCTGCTTGACTGAAGATCCTCAAATGTCGATCATGATGGGAATGCTAGTGAATATATTGAAGCCGCAGGCTCCAGTCACGGCATTGATCTAGACCTAATCTAAATCCGGCGTTATAGAACAGATATAAAAGGTACCGTCTAGCCTACAGTATCTTTTCTCCCCTTTTTTCTTTTCTTCACCCTTCTTCCACACGACTCTTCATTATCACCATCACCCTCTCAAAACGAACCCTTCATCTTCTGTCTAGATTCTATTGATATTCCCATCGTAGTAAAGCAAAATACTGTCATTTTGAGTACTAACTCATCAGATCTTCTCAAGTATACCTGTTTTCAACACACCCATCTTTTTTCTTTCCAAGAAGTCTTCTTCAACACCGTCAAGGACTTGGGAGTACATCACCATCACGACTTCCATTACAACTACACCTGTGACGTCATACATCAAAAAGATACCCGCATCGTCACCGCCAACTTACCTGCTTTGACATTCCTGAATCCACCTTATCAAGGACAGCATTGAGGATACGATTGATGCAAAAATAAGCATAAAAAAGACGTACAACACCAGGGATTCCGATGTGGTCACCCACCATCGTACTAATCTGGCGCTCTGTGGCTTGACTATGGGGGAGCAGACGGGACCCCGTATTTTCCACAGGCTATGGTCGTACGTGGTGGGGTTACAGTGCATTACCGACTATGTATGAGCAGGCTATTGTAACCATATACTATATTGTTCCTGTGCTTTACAGAGAGCCTGTTCTGAGATATATTGCAACATCCTTTGGCAATATGCAGCTGGCAGGATCAAGGTGCTTGGAATCGCGATGGTCAGGCAATGCGCTTTACCCTCAGGCTTCTTGCACCAACTGTTTATCTATATCAAAGAGAGATAGAATCACTTTTGTCATGAATACATTGGTCAGGAGATGGACACCCAGCCCAGCATCCACCACAATTGTCCAGGGCGGGTTATGAGCTTCTAAGCTTAGGCGAGATGATTGACCGTCTACGCATCACACCTATTGATCCTGACCAGCCAAACGTCCGTCTTGATCATATTGAAACTCTGGAGATTTATTCATGCCCACTCGACGAAGCACCACCTTATCTTGCAGCCTCTCACGTGTGGGTCGAGGATAGATTCACACCTAGAGGTGAGGAAACTGAAGAAATCTTTCACCAAACCCACAAAGGATATGTCGGGAATCATGGGCCTCCAGGCTGCTGCCAAGAACTTTTATCGTGATGTCAAGTATGTCTGGATTGACATCTTTTGTATTGTTCAGAAGGATGGTCGAGACAAGCACGCACAAATTGCCATGATGAGTAGTATCTATTGTCGTGCTTGTGCTACAAGTGGGAACGCTGGTTTGAAACAGTCATATATATGAAGGTCACCTAGAGTGGCTTCTATATATCAGAACAGAGGTCGTCCGGTCTAATGACTGCCGGACCTGCTTGACGCCCAACTTTGATGCCACACGATATGCAGGTATTGGATCCCAATCATTGCCTCATATTCTCTGCAAAGTTTTGAGGCCTATAAAAGGGAAGCAAGGTTGTTCTGACTGGTGATATCTCGACATGGTAGAATAGGGATGCTAACCCTTAATTGGTTGACCACAATTAACCTCACTTTATCAACATACCGTGAGGCTGGGCATAAAAAAGACAAATTGATCAATAGAATAGATCCAGATTTATGTTTATGCACACCTCTGGAGGTTGCATAATTTTGTTCATTTGCATTATGAACCAACAACAAGTCCCATCAACAAATACTCACTACAAAAAGAAAATATAAACTCTTCTTTGACATCATATCTCCATGATGACGCGTCACATCACCTATGCACTGTGGTCCTGTGCACCAAGGTAAGAAAGGTAACGGCAAAGTGCTTGCATAACCGTTGGTGCTACACTTGAGTACGACGTCATTTATGAAGCGATGGTGTGATATTGAGAAGACAAAGTTGACGACAATAACAATAAAGCCGGGGAGACCTTTGCCTCATAAGCAGAAAAAGAAGATAAAGAAAGAAAACAATACCCCACACGCTGTTTTCTTTTTTCCTTTTCTTCTTATCAATAATAACAACTAATAGTTACACCCACACTCTATTTCTCGAAACCATCACTTATGTAAAAGCCAATTCTCTCTCTCTCTCTCTCTCTCCCTGCCATCGTTACGGTTACAACCAAAGTCCCAGCACCATAGATACGGATCCGCTCCTTTGATATGGGAAGTTCTCGTGGGAACAAAGCGAGTCGTGGGAAAAAAGGGAAAGGAACTAGGAGGGGTCAGGAGTCGAGAAGGGGATGGGGAAGCGGGACTTTCAAATAATAATAGTTTATTGGTTGAAAGGAAACATTGAATATGGTGAGGCACGAGGAACTATAAAGCAAAAAAGGATGGGATTTGTTTGGTTGTTGGTCGAGTATTCGTATTGCCGGTTCAAGGATTCTTTTTTGTTTGTTGGGTCAAGTGCAGGCTTGTTGAGGGTCTAAATATCGGAGGAAGGGTCTTGATTATTTATTTTATTTTTGATTATCCAAGATCTGTGGTTCTCATATCGGAGAGTATATCTCGAGGGATTACCAGCTGATAAAAATACGATGTGTATTTGTTTACAGACACAACCCCATCAAGTCAATATCCCCTCTTCACTACGAACCCCCTTGCGTATCCGATCGATCTCAAGGACAACAACAGTCCCCTTCCCTTCCCCCTTCCCCCTTCGCACTTCATCCCGTCTCTCCCACAGTCATCGCCCCATATCGATATCCTACTAGGGTATCCTCCCTCCTCCCCTCTAGAGCCGGCCGTCTAGCGACATCAAAGCGCAAAACAAACCCAATACCACCCCATCGTACTAATATTCCACCGGTCCGGTCCTCTGAAAAAACACACTGACCGACTGCTAATTTACCTATTGACGGCGGCACAGGACCACCGTGTAAAACCCGGTATCCTGGAGATAGTTAGCTCACCACTGTTCACCGTTTGGTGATCGATAATCCAAATGTCATCGTCTTCCAGGTTAATCAACACCATATTCGTCGTCTCACAAAGCTACATACCGTATATAAGTACGGTCTCTTTTTCTTATCCATCGTAAGACTCGGAAAATGTGCATTACAATATCGTCATCATCACTTGTAAAAATGTAACCATAATTGACAACTAAATAGGAAAGCATAATGGACTTGGACTCTTATAATATCATGCATAATTTTTTTTTTTCTGTTTTTTTTTTTATCTCGTTCATCACGTAGTCACCTTTTGTCACATATCTTTGTAAAATGTTGATCAGCACACGGAGAGTGGGAGGGAGGGGAGAAAAGAAATTGGACAAGTGCTTGATAGCATATTCTGAGTAATGGTTCTGAGAGTTTAAGGTTGAATGCATGCATAAACTTGGTATATTGTCCATGTGCTACGAAGAGAGCTACATGAGCCAAGACAACCGGAATAGGTAGAATGAGCAGATTTCTTTTCCTTTTCCTTTTTTTTTTTATTCTTTTTTTTATCCTTTTTTTTTCCCCCCTTTTTCTAAATCGGGTAACTACTTAGCCGCCCACCATTATTCCTAACCCCCAAAATTCCTTCATTCCTTCCTTCCTTTCCTAGCCGCCCCTGTGTAACTCCAACCAACAACTAACCTCTTCCTCCTCCTCCTCCTCCTCCTCCTCCTGCAGGACACTGATGAAAATGGCCACGGCACTCACGTCTGCGGTACCATTGGCGGCCAAACCTTTGGTGTCTCCAAAAAGGTCAACATCGTCGCCGTCAAAGTCCTCGACGCCAAAGGCGGCGGTGACACCTCTGGAGTCGTCGAAGGCATGCAATGGGTCGTCGACGACGTCATTGCCAACAACCGCTCCGGCAAAGCCATCATGAACATGTCCCTCGGCGGATCCTTCTCCCAAGCCATGAACGACGCCATCGAAGCCCTCCGCAACGCCGGCGTCGTCCCCGTTGTCGCTGCCGGAAACGAAAACGTCGACGCCAAGCGCTCGTCGCCTGCTTCTGCTCCCGATGCTATTACCGTTGGTGCCATTAATGCCGCAGATGATACCAAGGCTTCCTTTTCCAACTTTGGTGACCTTGTCGATATCTTTGCCCCCGGTGTCAACATCACTAGCTGTGGTATCAAGTCCGACACGGACACGGCTATTCTTTCTGGTACCTCCATGGCTTCGCCTCACATTGCCGGTTTGGCTGCCTACCTCATGTCTCTGGAGTCCATTACTTCGGTTGACGATGTTGCTGCGCGTATCAAGGAACTGGCTGCGAGCACTGGTGCTAGTGCCCAGAACAACAAGAAGGGCACTACCAACCTGATTGCCTACAACGGTGCTCAGGGTTAGACGATATGTGGTCTCTAATGAGTGTTTATTTTTGAAATGATGCATCAAAATCAATCAACAAATTTCAATCATTAATCATCCATTTTTCTCCTATTTCAATATATAGACGACTTTTTATATATATATATATATATATATATTTATTTTATTTTATTATTATTATTACTCCTTTTTATTTCATGTTTTTTTTGTGCGTGTTGCTTTTGTCATTTTGTCCAGTGTTAATGAGATGAAAACAAAGAGCAGCGACTATTCTAATTTCGGTGTTTTTCTTTTTTTTTTCTTTTTTTTTCTTTTCTTTTTTCTTTTCTTTTCCCTTGTTCTTTTCTTTTTTCTTTTTTTCTATTCTTTTTTTCTTTTTTTTTTCTTTTCTTTTTTCTTTTCTTTTTTCTTTTCTTTTTGTTATACTGTTTTTCGGCTTTAGGTATATATCAATGCCACATAGAGTACACATAGAATAATCCCTCCCAACTCCCCACTTCGTGGCATGTTCATATAATCAGATATTCCAGCATACATGTATCAACGTAATAGAATGTTGACATCTTGCGCCTTGCCCAAAAGTCATCATAAAAAGACCTCCAGGTTGAAATAGGGTAGGGCACAAGTAAATGCATACTTCAACTTTTGATATCAGCACTTCTTCGGCACAACTGCAGTCACCAAAAGGACCGAATTGCAATTTGACATCCGTGCTAAGTTGAATCCGACAACCACGTACAAAAAAAAATCAACTGCATCCATCATATATATATATATATATACAAAGGCGCCCATACACACACACACACACACACATGGACTGAGCCCAGATAATACATCTTCATGATATTAGTAGCATGAATTCTCTCCTCCCCTTGTTCCGTTTCTTCTTCTTCCCCTTTGGCCATGACTGATCAACAAGACACCATATACCACACACCTGTCACCCCTGATTTTTCAAAAGCGCGTAAAAATAAACAATATGAAAGAAATTGTCCTCGAGAGAACAATGGAAACAAACTCAACGGCAGGAAAAAAAAAAAAACAACCTTTACAGCTCGTCCTTCACAAGGCCTGCAACAGTGGTGACCGCTGCCTTGACCATCGGGGTTGTTGTTCCCGGCAGAGGACTAACGCTCTCCGGAAAGTACGCCATAAAGAACCAGTTAAAGCCGAGAGCAAAGGCAACCATGACAAAGCTGATACCCATCGTCAGGCCAATAATGGCAAAGGCCAACATCATACTGTCGCCCATATCCAGTGATGACTTGCTGATGAGTTGGCGGTTACCGTCGGCGGTTTGACGGGGGAATACAGACTCAATCGTCTGTTCGATACGAGCACAAGCAGTGCTAATCTTGACATACGAGGGATCGCGAGGGTCGTTCTTTTCATGTATTCTGCGAACGTGATGACGAATGGCATAGTAAAGAGTCTTGAGATCCTGAGTCGACTTGCCCATAAGATCGCAAGCAAGACCCTTGGTAATCTTGACATTGCGCTCAAAAATGTCGGGGTTGCGGAACACGAGTTCCAGAGTCGCAATGGCCATGGACTGGGGAATCGCCACAAAGTTGAAAACAGATTGGTCCTTGACTGCCGCCATATAGTACAAGCAGTCTTCCAGATTGTTCAGGGCATTAAGCACCATCTCAGACGAAACCCACAGAGCTTTCTCCCGGTTCTCCGGCACAAATATATCCTCCCACTTGTCAAAGTGCTTGGTCCAAATCTCCCTGGGCCAGAACCGGCGCTTGTCATCAAAGTCCTCACGAATATCACGAATAATATTCGTCTTTTGCAGGAATTGGCCCATAGATTCCGTTAGCTGAGGACGGTGCATGAGCACAGGATTGGCAAAGTTGGCCTCGAGAAACAGACGGGTGAGACCCTCGCCGACGAGACCAGCTACATAATGGCAGTACTTCTCGTACTCGGCAATGGTGTTGACACCGTTGGCGTTGTGCTCGGCGTTTAGAGCGTAGTCGGCCATACCATTACCCATTTTCATGGTAATATCGGTAATGATTGCACGGTACTCGGGCTTGATAAGCTTGTATTCGTGGATAATGTCATCAAAGTGAACCAAAAGCTCGCGGTCCTTCTCATTGGGGCCATTTTCAGTAAAGGTCCACCCCTCCTCATCAATAATCTTGTCAAAAGTGCGAAGGATGGGGACCTTCTTTTCATTGGAAAGGGTCATGTCATCCTCAATAGTGTCGAGACCTCTAAGGATAAGATAGAAAAGAGCGACTGGGATGAGGAGCTCGGGGTTGAGTTCTTGGATAACGGCAGAAAAGCTCCGGCTGGTCAGGTTAAGGTAGTGGAAGCAGCTCTTGAGGGTATCCGACTCCTTGGAGGAGTCGCGGTAGTGAACGGGCTGGTGCCACACCTTCCTGTGAGCCAATGGAGTCGCGTTAGTGATGCATTATAACGAAAAGCGAAGAGGGAGACATGAAGTGTTTGTGTGATTGAAAATGCCAAGCACAGTAGTATGCGCCGAAACATTACAAAAGATTTTTTTTTTTTTTTTCATTGCACATGCTTCGTATAAATATAAAGAATTTGCTGCATGGCGGGGGTGAAGGGATCAGATTCCCGCATCAAGAGAAAAATGCAGCCATGATGAGGATAAATGATTTCAAGCCCTTGGGCAGAACAGATCTTCCCCCCCCCCAAGATATGCCGAGGGTAATTGGGAAAGAATAGAAGGGGGGGAAAAAAAAAAAAAAAAAAAAAAAAAAAAAAGAGCGAGAAGGATGAAAACGGAGCACGATAAGTGGACAGGACAGGGGAAAAATTGCAGACAAGGCTACATTTTATACGTACCATTGAATGATGGACCGCAACTCACCAGGGTGAAGCAGAAAGTAGAGAGCGCCACCCATGATTTTATGTGTGTGCGTTTTGCATTATTATCCTCTGGATATTTTCTGGATGTTTTTTTTTTGTTTTTTTGTTTTTTTGTTTTTTTTGTTTTTTCTTTTCTTTTTGGTGTGTGTGTGTGTGTGTGTGTGTGTAGGAAGGATAGTCTTCAGGGCTCGAACAAGACACAATAGTCAAACAAGCAGACGAATCAAAGCGGATCTCGGCAGAGAAAAGAAAAGATTTAGAGTAGCAGCGGCGATGGCAACAATGGAAAAAAAAGAAAGGCGAGCTTCAAAAACAGCGCAGAATAATGGAAACAAACGAGGTGAGACTTGAAGTTGACAACAGATAGAGACTTGGAGAGCAAAAAAA
>MKGJ01000379.1:0-21928 GCA_002018255.1 Bretziella fagacearum | reverse complement strand
AAAAAAAAAAAAAAAAAAAAAAAAAAGCCTTCCACCCAACCCATAAAGATACAAACACACGCACATGATCAACCAATAAGCAAATCACCGGGAAAAGAAAATCTTGATATCACCGCGATACGATGGTCAATTAATCTTGACGCACAAGGAAACAAAAGCAAATAAAATCTCCAACCATCCTCCTCTGACGCCCCGACATATCCGGCCCACCGACCAAAACCTACTGACTCGACACCTCTTCTCTCTTCTTTCTCTCTCTCAATTTTCCATACGACGACAAAAAGCCCTAGCGTGTCCCAGCCCAGTAAAATCCGGGGTCGTTTCCCCCTCCCCATCCATTTCGATAAAATAAACTCTACCAGAGTACTACATACCATCCATTAAAAAAAGGGAATTCCATTCCGAAAACCGTCCGTCCGTCCGATATTTCCCTTGCGATTCTGACGCCCGCCCACAGTCCACGCATTCGCGTTCAACGCTCACGCTACAAGTACATACTCTTCAATTTAACTGCTTTTTTCTTTTTTTTTTTTTTTTTTNCCCATCCATCCCTCTCCCATCCATCCCTCTCCCATCCATCCTCTCCACACGTCGTCCAAAGCGGGGCCATCCATTCGCTTGATCAATTAAACCTCATCCGTCGCCTATCCAAGCTTGTCTGTCTCCACTTGAGCTTTACCTGACCATCTTTGACCTTGACTTTGACCTCGACCTGTCATCCTGTCAACCAACAAAACCACGTACAACCTTCGATACCAACCACAGCAAACAACTCACCTTGGATCTCCGTCATCTCGTCATTAATGACCCCTTCGAGCTACCGCACTCAAGACCCCATTCTCTCTACTTCCTCCACCTCCCCTCAAGCAATGTCTACCCAACGCCCCTTCTTCCTCTCCACCATCTTCTCCGCTCTCCGGCAAACCCCCTCCCTCCCCACCCAAAACAAACCCCCCTCAACAACCACCTACACCTCCGCCACCCGCACCATCACAACCACCGCAACAACCACCACCAACACCACCAACGCCGCCTCTCAATCCGCCACCTCCCAACCTACCAACCGCCTAACCCCCCGCCCCATCCCTGCCGCCACATCACCGCAGCATCGCCGCGGTAGTAACTCATCGTCCGAGGGCTTCCGGGATGTCATTGGTTCTGATGCCTGGTATATCGGAGGGCGTACTGCGGGCGGGGAAGAGCAGTTTTTCAAGCTGGGGGTTATCCGTCGGGTTCGGAGTAACGATGGCCTGAGTTTGGACCGGTTGAGTCTTTAGGGGGGGGGGGGAACAGAGGAGGAAGGTCCCATTGGGCTATGTATTCTTAGGAACAAAATTGTCTGTATGTGTAGTTTACGATAGTCTCTTATCTGTTATGGCGTTTATCTTTTGTTCTGGCGAATTAATTTCCTTTTTTTTTTTTTCCTTTTTTTCCTTTTTTCCTTATTTGAAATTCTTTTTTGGGCTTCACTGGGTTTTTTCTTTTTTTTCTTTTTTCTTTTTTCTTTGTATTGCCTTGCCATATGTCTTTGTGACGTAGCCGACCCGTCGGTTTTTTTTTTTTTTTCTTGGTTGGTGATTGGCCAATGACTCAGGGTCTCGCGTTTGTAACCGTGATTGGATTGGTACATTGACGGAACCTGTTAAATTGGCTTACATTGGTGTATATTTCAGGTACCCTTGAAGTATTTAGATAATCAAATAAACCCTATCTATTAACCCTTACCACATAAACCTCTGCAATACACCTCCCTCCAACACTGTCCCATCCTCTGCCTTCCAAACATATCCTTTTTCAATAAAAACATACATCGTCACCCCATTAACCACCAGATACCACGCTGTCTCTGAAAACAACCTCAAGTCAAACCGACTACCAAACCCAACCAGACACGATATCCCCGGAATCTTCAAGAGAGGTGCAAACGGCGTGGAAACAAGACTATCGAGTTTCCACGCCGGGACGAGAAGCCTCCACATGACCCACGGGATAATGAAGTATCGGGGTTCCACGAGGGGGGCAGTTATTAGAGAGAGGGATGTAGCGAGGAGGAGGAGACTGCCAGTGGAGGCGGGGATAGCGGAGGTGGGCGTGGAGTCTTGAGTGAGGGTTGTAAGGTAACCGGGGGTGACGGTGGACTGTTGTTTGTCGTCAACGGTGACTGACTGGCTAGAAGAGTCTAGAATGGGATGATTATCAAATACGCCAGCATCTGTCGGCTCATTCATTGCTAGTCCCCGAGATCCCAAGGCTCCCCAGACCATCCATCGACATACCGCATACGGAACGACCAATCCCAAGCGCATAGCCTCGGATCGCCGAATCGTATACCGGAAAATGTAAAACATGTAATGTCTGTTATCGGCCAGCGTAAATGGATGAATAATCGTGTTGTACTTGACAACCACCACCGAAAGCAACAAGGTCACTACAATATACGGCAAATAGTACCACCGGCCTTCAAAAAGACACCTTGCAATCTGTAAACCTCTCCCAACCGTCGCCGCCTTCTCCTTACTAAACACCCGTGACAACATCCCGGGGAGTGCCACAAGTGTAGTTAGACCCGAAAGGAAGGCGGGGATAAACAGCGGGAAGGAGAACAGGGCGAACAACGGCCAGATGTAAAGCATTTGAGCGAGGTGGACGGTTGCCACGTGGTTTGATTTATCGCCGAGGACGACACCGCCGTTCCAGGAGACGAAGGCGGCGAAGAGGGATAGAGTTGTGATGTGGGGCCAGATTTGGCGGAGGATGGGGAGGGGGTTATGGAGAGTGGCGATGGCGATGCTGAGCAGGCTGAAGATGATGTCTAGAAGAGGTTGTTAGCTTTGATATAGTATTGGAGTATTTTGAAGTCAAGACTTACCATCGGGCCAGGCAGCGTCCATTGACGGGTCGTGGATTTCACCGTTTGCATACTGTTTCCACGCCGCAGTCAACCGGCCAACCAGAGATATCTCAGTCTTCCTCTCGACCTTCTTGAATCCCTTTTTCTTGGAGATCCCCTTGACGGCATGGACGACCTCTAACCCGCCCATATAAACCACCACCCAAAAGACACTCGTCTGTCTCATAAACAACGTAAAGACACCTAACAGGATAACCCCTATGTCACTCCCCACTGACGGCGTGTCATCTAGTCGGTTCAGATGGTGTAGATATGCCAGGAGGACGGAAACCGTAGAGATGACGTCAGTGTAATACAACCCCGAGAAGAAAAACAACACAGGGAACAACGCCACGTTGAACCCCGTGTAAATCGAATACCCAGAGACACCCCCCGTCCCCCTCTTCAACCCACCCGATGTCGTCTTCTCAATGCCCCGTCTACACATAGCAGCCAACCAGGCAACTAACGCAATAGCCCAAACATTGAAACTCCTCAACATCATTGGCGAACAAAGATCCCCGGCGTGGAGAACCCGTAACCGCATGAGGCCAATCGTTAACAGATACAGCCCCGGCGGCGTAGTAATCTTATCATCCCATTCCAGGAACTTCCCCTCGCAGTATTTCTGCGCCTGTGGAATATGAAAGATTTCATCCTAACAGAAAGAATACAAAGTCAATAACAATAATCCTCCAAATCGCTTTAATATAAAACTTACAAGATAGGGCTCCGGAACATAAGCCGTCACAAACGACAACCACGTCCAACCCAAAAGGAAAATCCCAGTTGGAAGTGCCAAATTCTTGGTGAAGCCGCGACCACTACTAGGAAGGAAGAATTCAACGGCGGCGAGAACAATGGCGGGGTTGACAATGGGGAGCACGTTGACGAGCAGGCCAGCTGCTTGTGTGAGGCATGTCATGGTGGCGGCGTGTCGGGAGGACACGGTATACTATGTGAGGACGAGGAAGAGACAGAACTAGAGAGAAGGACAATGACGCGGGTAATGGTGGTGAGAATGTGAAAGAGTCTGACTAAAGTGAAAATCACGGGGGATACATCGCCTGGATGATCAGTTTCATCGAAGCTCATATGAACTATAAGGCGTCGTCAAGACAGCTTATATAACGAAACGGGAAATTGAGAGTTAGTTGACCAATCATATGGGCTTCTGGGACCCACACAGTGATTTACAATGTATCAATATAAATCTCACTGTATATAAATACTGTGTAAATTTACACAAGGGTTATCAGACCCTAACAATTATTCCTATGTACAATCTCACCTTCCTCATCGGCTTCTTCCACCCTCTTCTCTTCTCTACAGCTTCGAAGGTCTCTTCTTCCGTTCATACAACTTAATCTCAACCCCCTCCGGCTCCTTATTCTTCATAACCCTCCGCAAAATCTTCCCACTAGGCGACTTTGGAATCCCTTTGACAAACACCAACCCCCCCATCAGCCACTTATACTTGGCCGTCTTCTTCTCCACTAACTCCTTAACCTCCGCCGCCAACTCCTTCATCTCCTCCTCCGATATATCCTCCTTTTGCGCCACCACAAACGCCCTCGGCCACTCCGTAGCCTCCGCCTCATCATAAACCCCAATAACGCCAGCATCTGCAATCTTATCCGACGAACACAGTAAAGCCTCCAGCTCCGCCGGCGGCACCTGGTACGCCCGCACCTTGATCAGCTCCTTGATCCTATCCGTAATCCGCAAATACCCACCCGCATCCAACGTCCCCATATCTCCGGTCCGTAGCCACCCATCCACTGTCAACGTCTCTCCCGTCGGCCCCATATCAATCTCTGCCCCAGGGACCAACCCACCAATCGGCAGATACGCCGACATCAACTTGGGCGACTTGACGAGGATCTCCCCAGGCTCATTAATTTTGGTTGCTTGCACGGGTCCCGAGAAATCCTGGTCGTCCTTGGCAATCATGATTTGCACGCCAAAGTGCGGACGGCCGGAATCACCAGCTTGGGCGGCCATGTCCTTTGCCGTAAATCCATGCTGTATCGTTACTGAGCATGCCTCTGACAAGCCGTAGCCCAGTTTCAGGCGGAAGCCGAGGCGCTTGTGCACTTGGGCGATGATTTCGTGGCCGAGTGGTGCTCCGCCGGTAATACCACCGGTAAGAGTGGAGAATGCGTTCTCTCCGCGGACATTCTTGACAAGATAGGGTTCGACGATGGGGGCCTTGGAGAGGATGACGGCGACTGGGGGCGCCATGTGAAAATAGGTAATTTTGTATTTGGGGATAGCGTCAAGCACGACCTTGGGGTTGAAAGACGACATGGTATAGACGGTAGCTCCGCTATTAATGGCGAGGAGGAAGATGTTAATGAAGCCAAAGATATGGTAAAAAGGGATATAGCCGAGCCACTTTTGCTGTTGTCCCTTATAAAAGTCCGCGTCCCTCCACAGAGATACCTGCGAGAAGTTCAAGGCGTTGTGACTGAGAAGAACACCCTTTGAGCGGCCCGAAGTACCCGAAGACCACAAGATGGCCGCTGTCCTATTCTTCCAGTCCTTCCCCTGAACCAGCGACCCCCGGAATCTCAACTTCCCCTCATCACCCAGCAACTCCATCCAATCCCTCGTTCCCTCCTCCGCAGTACATTTCTTTGCATCAACGGCCGGATAACAATCCGCCGCAACATCCACCGTAAATACCTTGACCTCCTTGAAAAACTCATTATCCTCCTGCATGCCAATCGCCTCTCTAATCGCTCCCCAACATCCCTTCGTCGTCACCACAACCCTTGGCCTTGCATTCTGCAAAATCCACGCCAACTCCGCCGCCGTCAGCGCCGGCGAAACCATACTCGCCGTCAACCCCGCGGCAAAAGTCCCCATAATCACCGGTGCTAACGGCAAGCAATTCGGCAACTGGATCAGCACTACCGGTGCAATCGTCGGCCGCGCGCAAGTCGGGGTCTCCAGAAGGGTCACCACGTCGTTGAAATGTAGCCCGAGACCCCCGAGGCCAGCGGCAACACGGCGGGCATCTTGTCTAGTCTGCTCAAAAGTCAGGGTGCGTTCTATGAGTCGATTGGTTAGCGGTATGTTGATGTCATACAGGATGACTCAGCAGCGATAGAAATAGGGAAGGAACGGCATGTGTCTGTGGTACTTGCCTGTTTTGCTATCGACAAAGATGGGATGAGTATCAGGAAAGGGCTTAATGCCTTGGGTTGGAGAGAGATAGGAACTATCTTTGCAGAAAGGGCGGTCGAATGCAAAATCAAAGATATTCTGGAGTGGAATCTCAGGCGCAGATGTGCCTGCAATAGCGAGAGACATGATGTACTAGAGGTTATGTTATGCTCAAGTGTATAAAAACACTATCAAAGATAACAAGATAACTGAATCTGATTTTGAATAATCAAAGAAACTTAAGATCTCATAGATTTTTAGAAACTCACAATTTGTAACAGACCAAGACAACATAATATAAATCTCAACAAGAAACCACCACCACCACCAAAAAAAAAAAAAATTGGGAACTGAACCCTTGACATACGGCGCTAGGAAGCAAACTCAATCTTGTGTCCTGGGCATTCCAATAGCCCCGATCCAACAACTCTCTACAAGCAAGTAATAGCTGTCTGATCTCGATTTAGGCTTGTTGGGGGCTGGATTGATCTCAGATGCCGTCCCATTCAGTGCAACTAAAGCATCTTTTCCCATGAGCTACCTCTTGGCACTCTGCAACTCTAATCCCCGTTCCATCCCCCCCTCCTCCCCTTGAATAACACCAACGCATTGTTGTTTTGAAATCTGTCCTGGAATTATGGTCTAAGGGTCTTTTACTGTGGTTAAAAAACAAGGGGTTGGCTGCAGCTAGAGTTCGACAATTGGAATTACAGTCAAAGAGCGGCAAATCTTTGTATGTGAACGGTAGTTGAAGCACAAGAGATTTAGTAGGAAGTTATCTAGGAGGTTAAGACTATAGAATTTAATAGTGTGGTCTCTCTCACAAGACTTCCAAGGCAAAAGAGAGGTTTTACCAGATCACTTACACAGAAATCGGGTCAAGTCACTCTTAGGGTTACAAATATCACCCAAAACCCAGAGTGTATATATCGCTCATTGTATCACTTCTCAAACACAAGCTGTTCTACATCTCATGTATGAAAATATCTATAAATAAGATTTTATACACAAGACTATTACAAAGCAGAAAGCCCAGACTCCAGCCTCAACAGTCTTTGAATCCCAACCAGGAAATGCATTTAGAAGGGCTATACCCATTAGTCAGCAATCACATCATCAAACTCAAACTAAACACACCAATCCACAGCAAGAAACTCACGTTGTCAGCGGGGTGAATCTCCTTGACGAAGAAACCACCAAGGAAAGGAATCTTCTTCAGAATGTCATCCTGGACACGGGGGATACCCGAGGCGTAGAACAGGAGAGCGACACCAGCGGAGGCACCGTAGAAGCAGGAGCGGAAGTAGCTGGAGACAAAGGTCAGATGCTGGCCAGGAAAAAGAAAAAGAGTAGAATATGTTGTTGGTGCTGAGCGAACTTACACACGAGACCACTGAGTGAAGTTCATACCGGCCAGAGAGGGCTGGAAGTGGTACCTGCAGGAGGCATCGTTAGTGTGAGTGGGTGAGTGGGTGAGTGGGTGATGGCGGCGATATCGGGCTCGTGGTTCGGTTCGCGTTTATGGAGAATCAATAGGGTCGGGGACGATGTCGGAAAGTCATGGTGTCGTGGGATAGGCAAGTCGTGGCTACATGTAGAAAGTAACATTTCTCTGGAGACCCGGAAAGCCCACATCTGGACCAACAACCCACAAGTGCCCAATCTCTCCATCGAATAACCGCAACTGTCTCTGAAAAAAGGAATCAATCATTGACGTACTTAGGACCATAGCTGCTGCGGAAAGCAGCTCTCGCAACGGAAGTCTATACACGCCGAAAAAACATCAGTTAGTCCATCAAACAAGTCCTTTCTCTCTCTCTCTCTTTGTCTCCCGCACAATTGCGCCCGCGACAGCACCGCCGCAGGGCCAATGGCCACATGATCGAATGCAGAAGAATCAAGAGTACATACAGCAGACATTTTGATTGATTTTGAGAGTCACACGGAGTAGGCGCGTGGAGATTAACCAAGTGCAAGGTGGAAAGGTTTCTGGAGGTTTTAGGTGGGATCAAGGGCTATTGTTCGGTAAAAATCGCGATCTTCCTGGTGCTGACTAATATCACGTGACCAACCAAAAAGTTTGGGATTTTCGTGGTAATCGAGTTGGGGATCATGTAAAATCTACAGTATGACATAAACTCCAACCAATAAATACTTTTGCCCTCATTTACTATAGCATATTCCGTCTTGAATATCTGTTACTGGTGAATATCAACTTCTAGAACTTTGTAAATACCTCCCGCTCATTGGCTTTCCCCACCAACCAATGAAACTCCCCCTCTCCGCCCCACTCTAGCTGGGATCCCAACTCGGAAATCTCAAACTTCCTTAGCCAGCCTTGCCCCGTCGCATCGTGACGTCGAAGCTCCCTTCTCAGCCTTCTCTCCTCCGCTTGCGCCCTCTACCTCCTAAACTTTACCTCTAATTGTCACCAGAAGCCGCCACCATGGACAAAGTAATCGATACCCACTTTGACCGCCTTGAGCGTGCTCTCCAAAACCTCATTGATTCTGTCAGCAAATACCACCCCATCATCGCGCAAGCCGCCGAACTCGACTCCGCTGACAAGGCCCTCATGCTCGGCATCGAACAAGGTCCGTCTCCGTCCCCGCTTCTGTCTCCCCTCGCTAACCCCTCTTCTCTCCCCTCCCAGTTCAAACCCACCAAGCCAACTACATTCGCCTCCAAACCCTCCGCGCCGCCTCCGCTACTCTCGACACCCAAATCCGCTCCACCATCTCCTCCCTCTCTACCACCCGCCGCGACGTCGCCACTACCGCCACCGTAAAATTCCCCGATACCCCCCCTTACCCCTTCTCCTACTCTGAACTCCTCAGCTACGCCCGCCGTATCAGCAAAACAACCCTTCCATCCTCTATCGGTGCCACTCTCGCCAACCCCGACTTCTCTCCCGGTGCCGCCACCACCGTCGACACACCAGGTGCAGACTCTACAGTTCCTACGCCAACCACCGCCGGCCCCGGCCCCAGTACAATCAACGGGACGGCCCTCCCGACGCCAAATCAGAGTGGCATCCTCGGGGATGGACCCGCCGCCGCAACATCCTTTACGGGACTTCCCGAGGATATTAGCACCCATATAAACCCCCTCTCCAACATCAACTTCATCCCATGGCCCGTCGAACAGCAAATCCGCAGTGGATCCCTCGCAAACACCCAAATGATAATCAACGAAGGGATTGACCCAGCCGGATACGACCCGGTGGCGGTGGAAGCAGAGAAGAAACGGGAGGCCGAGGAGAAGGCAGCACAGGAGGAGAAGGAGAGACGGCAGCGGGAGGAGAGGGATCGGGAGTTGAGGGAGCAGAGGGAGAAGATGCGGGAACAGGAGAATCGGGATAATTATCGGAGGGAGGCGGGGATGCCTACGGGGCAGTCGTCACCGGTAGAGAAGAAGCAGTTTCATTTCTTCAATTTGGACGACGAGGACGACGATTCAGAGTAAAAGAGATTGAGAATCCCATGCATCGTAAAAGTATATATGTACGTGATGGTTCTAGACATGTTTATTCTTTTTTTTTTATAGATCTATTAATGATATCACAGATACCAGGAGATATAGCCTCACAGCAGCTCTTTTGTTACCCCTTCCACTTCGATTCCCTTTTATAAGACCCTCAACTGTAACCAGACTCTCCAATTTAGTCAAGCTTAAGCGACGAGTAGATCTTGTTGACAAAGCACCAACTAGAGAAGTAGCCGATGGAGCCTATAGCATAAAGCCGGTTAGCATACAATCACATATAAAAACATTCAAAGGAGACTTACCAGCAAGAACTGAAAACATCAATGAAACAAGAGCACTATAACCAATGTAGAGTACAAAGCCCGCCACGCTGCTCACATGAACCTTGCTCAAAAGATACAACAGACAGTACGCAAAGATGTAACCACCCATTGAACCCGCGGCCAGGAACGACCGCCACTGCCAGTTATAGTTTTCGGCACACAGAACAAAGTACACCATTAATACAGTGACTGCCGCGCACGTGACAATCATCAACACGTAGCACAGGAACAGGAAACCAAACATGTAGTAGATTCTGCTGAACCAAATGGAGCTCATGATAAAGAACAGTTCAACCAAGATAGCACCAAACGGCAGGAGACCAACCATGAGCATGCTAGGGATCGGCTGCAGGTAAAAGGTAGCAGTAGGTATCTGCCGGGGGATCTGGTTTGTGCGGACAGGCGGCTCGTACGGAGCGGCACGGAAACCAGCATAGGAACCGACAACCGATAGGGGAATAGAGATGAGGAACCAAATGCTAATCAGTACAAGCATCGTCGAGAAAGGAACCGCACCAGATGAAGAGCTGGCCCACAGGAAGAGATCCATGAGAAAGAAGGCACTAAAGACGACACCAGGAACCAGCAGAGGAGTCAGCGCAATGTTGAGCTTCCACTGGTCACCGTGCCATGCCTTGTACGTGCGAGCCGAAACGTAGCCGCCGACTGATCCAAGAATAGTGTACAGCAGGATCATGACGGTACCCAGGGATCCACGGTTTGAAGGCGAAAGGAAACCGAGCAACGCAAATACTATTGTGATGCCCGTCATAACGAAAATCTGCGCACCAGAACCGACAAGCACTGACAGCAACATTGGACGCGACGGCGGCCGAAAGACATCACCGTGGACCAACTTCCAGCCAGAATCCTCTTGCACGCCATCTTCCAGGGACGTCGGGTCACCAAAGTCATCAAGGGCAATCTGATCCAGGCGGTTGTAGCGGGCAATATCCTTGCGAAGCGTCCGGACCAGAATCGACGCAACAGTCATGACGAGAATGACCACAATGATGGCGATGTCAATGAGCCAGAACCAATGGATCTTGGGGTCAAAGACGTGTAGATACTTGTCCCAGCGGGTGGCCCAGGCAGTGGGCGATTTGACCCAGGTGACACTATAGCTCCACTTGACTACAAGCTCATTCTCGTTGGTGGGCGAAAGGAAAATGGGTTGATGCTCAACGCGACAGTCAACTTCATCATCGTAGTGGCGCGAAGACGGCCGTACAATAACACCGACAACTCGGAGCTCCTCCGGGTTGTTGGCAACTTCGTGATATTCCACCACAATATCGTAATGGTTGCTAAGGATAATTTCACGAGCCTCGGTAACATCACCAAGGTAGAAGCCCGGACTGTAGTAGGTGTCATCCGGCGACGTTCCCTGCACTTCCTGAGCAGCAGGCAGGCTGTCGACCAGCCAGTTCAAGCTATAGCCTTGCGCAATGCGATGCGCCAGGAACTTTTGGTGGTTTGGGGAATATCTACTAGTGCAGACAGCCTTGCACTGTTCGTTTTTGCCCATGATAAGTTCAAAGGGCGAGTTCTTTATTCTGTCTCCTAGCAAGATACTGCCAAGACTCTCGGGGACGTTTTTGATGCCGTCCTTGGGCTGACAGAAACCAAACCCAGGCGCATAGTAGTCGTAGGAGATGACTGCATGGAGCTGGCTGTCGGTCTCTGCGGCGGAGGGGGTGATGGAGTTGACATAGAGGGGAACGGAGTCGCCGGGTTTGTATGAGTTAGGAGCTACGCCAGGGAGGTAAAAGGCAGAAGCTGTTTGCGCCAGGGCGAGGACGGAGGCCAGGGCGGAGGCCGCTGAGCCCAAGTTTTGAGAGCGCATGGCGCTAGTGGAAGTGGTTGGATGATAGTGATCGATTGAGAGGGTCAGTGTGATCGATTGGTGTTTGTCGAGGGAAGAATGGAGAAAGTCGCGATGTATTGAGATGCTGTAGCTAACATGTAGGTGGATGACGTACGCCCCAAACACTGAATGGAGTCCCCGAAATGGACTTGGACCAGGGACGTAACGTGAATTAACAATTGAATTAATTCAGCGCTAGAAAAGACTATTTGTTTCAAACAAGTCGATAAAAGCGTCTTTGCGAAACAAAGCGCGACAGTGAAAGTACTTGATAAAAAAGGACTTTTTATCGAGTGATGAAGGCCTTGTGATGATTACAGCTGGCCCTTTAATCGATAGGGAATTGGATCTACAAGGCTATTACCCTTGGGGCGAGCTACTTTCTCAATTGGGAATATCTTGGGAGCTGGTACCTGACATTTGACAGTTGTCAAGTGGGTGCTTGCCAGCTGGTTGGGAGATGGCAACAGCTGGTCAAGAGCCTCTTCAAATGGGATTCCTCGGTGTATCCTTCACCGAAGAATGAGACCCGCAAAAAAAAAGTTAGAGCTTATCTTATCGCCGCCAAAAATTCTTGATTGAGCAAAGCGCTTTTCTACGAAGCCCTCTTCCAACCGTAACAACTTTTTTTCCTGCCATTGCCATTTGGTATCACCACACTTTGACAAACTACTCCTAAACTCACCATGGCCTCAACATCCCTCCCCGAGCTAGTCTCCCAGCTTACCTCCTCCCTCACCGCCACTAATGCCATCGGTCCCACCGTTGCCAAAGTCTGTCACAACCCCGACGGCATCTCCCTCCTGGACACTAAAAACGAACTTCTCCTCTCCTACCTCCAACACCTCGTCTTTCTCATCCTTGTGAAATCCCGCGCCTCCCGCGCTGCCAAAAAATGCGGCCACCCAATATCCCTCGCTGCCCCCGCCCAAGCCGCCATTGTCAACAAACTCGTCGAACTCCGTCTCTATCTCGAAAAGGGTGTGCGTCCCCTCGAAGACAAACTCCGCTATCAAATTGACAAGGTTCTGCGGGCGGCTGCCTCGGCGGATGCCAGCGATGCAGCCCTAAACGGCCCCAAGGCGCTGCCGACCACTGATGCCCTTTCAGATTCGGGTGCCTCGGATGATGAGGAGGGGTCGGGTAGTGATGAGGAGGACTCTGAGATTGGGTCTGGAGTCGATGAGCCTAACTCACTGCTTGCGCCGCACCTGGGTGCCTTTGTCCGGCAGACGCGCTCACAGCAGCGTGATGCCAAGAACAAGAAGGGGGCAGCTCCCGAAGCGGACGAGAAGCCTGAACTCTACAAGGCGTCCAAGACCCGGCGTGTCCTTATGCCGGAAGACGACAAGCGGCCGCGTACAGACCGTAGTCGGAACCACCGGTCGCGCACCATGGATGAGTACCTCCAAGATGAATTCTCGACGGCGCCATCAGTGTTGCCGTCGATTGGTACCAACATCCGGGACCGCGGACGGGCGATCAAGACGGATGTGGAGCGGAAGAAGGAGGATGAGAGACGGGAGTGGGAAGAGACAAATTACAAGCGTCTGCCAAGTGAGAGCAAGAAGCAGAAGAAGCAGCGGGCGCGCGAGGTGGGGCGGAGTAATAAGATGTCGTTTGGAGGTGAGGAGTTTAGAGAGTTGGGTGATGGCGCAGATAGGGTGTCGAGGATGACGAAGAGGAAGGGGGGAACGGGGAGCCGGGCGTTGTTAGAGAGGAGTCGGAAGAGAGGGTTCGAGTCTTCTGGGGGGCGGGGTGTGGAAATGGGAGAGAGGTTCCAGAAGAGATTCAAGGTATTGGATGGAGGACGGAGAGAACGGTAAAGGGTGTTTGGAGATGGATATACTGCTTTTATTTGGTTTTGGTTTATTACATTGGTACTTCTTGCTTTAATGCCGTAAATTTCATATAATGGCATATGTTGTCCATTGCTTATGTAATGGTGGTGGCTCTCCACTATATTCTCTTTTATGTTTGCACGGTTGAATTAAAATTGGGGCTCTTTTTGAAAAAAGGCAATCTATCAAGTAATGGAACCCCTTAAACTAGCCCCCTCCCCCATGTGATGGTCTTGACAGCCATGCAGATGAGGACCACGGATGAGGAATTGACAGTGCTGGGAGTTTGGTTGTACAGAATATTTGACGACAAGTGTGATTTTGATTGTAGATTTTGTTTTCGTTTTTTTGATTGTTGTTTAAAGTAAGAGAAAGGAAAGAAAAGGAGGTATTATTTTGGGGTAGACCGGACCCGGCCGGTTTTATTACACAGCGTAAGCTCAGCCTATAGACAACCTGAGACAATATTTAGCCAGAGCAAAAGCCTAGAATGACTATTTCTTGGATGAAATGATCACTTCGATTGAAAAGAGGGAAAGGGAGGCAGGAATCTCCGAAATCAACGGTCGCCAATATATCGTCTATCTTGAGGCGGGGGGGGGAACTTTCTCACAGAATATATCCGATGTTTAACCAGGTTGTTTACCGACACGGCAGTCACGATAATTAACAAAAGAAAATAACATTATATTTTATTACCCATAATCATCTCGAGTCCGGGGTGTCCACTCAAACTTGTATCTTTTTCTCCTCTCTTGATAGTGATGGTAGTAGAAAAAAAAAAAAAAAGATGCCGTATTCAACTGGTGATAGAGTCGGTTGACTCGATCACATCGAGTAATGTTTTTAAAAGCGGGGCGCACGTACCCTTGATTATCAGATAAGCTCGTGGTGGTGAATCCCTATTTTCATTGCACTGGGGGAAAAAGAGGAAAGAGGAACTGGGGGATTCCTTCCCTGATAGAAGAATTAAGTGAAGTACAACAGCAAGTACGCAAATTGCATACGCAAGTACGGGCATTTGAGGAAGGGAAAGGGTTTTGTGGCAGGTGCTTGAAGATGTTGAGTATCTATCTTGGTACTTCAATGTTAACCTCTCTGAGGATTGAAATATCAAGTTAATACAGTATCAGTTAACAATCTCCAAGATTACCATATTATGACAAATTCTCAAACCTCCTTCTTCATCGCCCCCCAGCGGCCCATGTCTATTTTCCAACCCCAATAGGCGTCAACTTATAAAAGGTTGCCCCATTCCTATTCCGGCTCTTGCCAATGTGAACAATTGAGTGGATACCCTTGTTAGATTGATAGGGATTAGATAGCGGGAGGGGAGGGTTTAGCTGAATGCTGGGAAGTAGGTAGTTACTTATTTGGGAAATAGATTACCAAAACGGCGAGATATCTGATAGTAGGTAGGTAGTTACTGTAGATGTGTGTGTGGGGGCGAATAACAGCCGTTTTTATTCTTTTATTTTATTTTATTTTATTTTTTGGCTGCCAATCTTTAACATCAATACAAAAAGACGACGAGTTCCTCATTTTCTTGTTCTTTTTTTTCTTTTTCTCTTGTTGTTTTCCAGTTGAGATTCTGTGGGTTTTTTCTTTCCTCATGACCGTTGATTGTCTTTGTTTATATACACAATCACCCTTCTATATCATCATCGTCGTCGTCGTCGTCGTCACCATCGCCATCTCTTCGGTTCATCTCACTCCATCTTGGTATCCATCACTATGACTATCAAAGAGAAACTCAGGGCAATGCCCTCTCTAACTGTAGAAGCCGAACCCGGCCTCGCCACTTCTCAACTAATGGTGAGAAAATGTCATCACCATATCCATCATCGTCTCTTGTTAACAACCTCTCCCTCCTCCACAGCTCATCAACTATGACCTTAAACCAGTCGAATCTGCCCGCCGCCAATGGGGCCCCTGGAACTTTGTCGGCTTCTGGATCGCCGACTCCTTTAATATCAACACCTGGATGATCTCCTCGTCCATGATCGTCGGTGGTCTCTCGTGGTGGCAATCTTGGCTATGCGTTTGGATTGGCTATGCCATTGCCGCCTGCTTCATCTGTTTGACGGGTCGCATTGGTGCCGTTTACCATATTGGTTTCCCAGTTGTCAGTCGGTCATCTTTTGGAATTTGGGGAAGTCTTTGGCCTGTGTTTAACCGGGCCGCCATGGGTAAGCAATCATCTTTACCACTTCTCAAGAAACCCCCCCCCAAAAAAATTTAAATTTAGATTTAGATTTAAATTTTTAAATAATACTAACCCATCTCCCTCCTCTACTAGCCTGCATTTGGTACGGAGTTCAAGCCTATATCGGCGGCCACTGCGTCTATCTCATGATCCGCTCCATCTGGAAATCTTGGGACCGTAACTCAATCCCCAACACCTTCTCCGCTACCTCCGGCACCACCACCGCCGACTACGCCTCCTTCTTCATCTTCTGGCTTCTCTCCCTCCCCGCCATCTGGTTCCCTGTCCAAAAGGTCCGCCACCTCTTTACCGTCAAAGCCTACTTCGTCCCCTGCGCCGGCATCGCCTTTCTCATCTGGGCCGTCGTCCGCGCCGGTGGCATTGGCCCCATTATCCATCAAAAGTCTTCTCTTCACGGTAGTGAGCTAGCTTGGGAATGCGTCAAGGGTGTCATGTCCAGCATTGCCAACTTTGCCACTCTGATTGTCAACGATCCCGACTTCACGCGCTTTGCCACCTCACGAAAGGCTGCCTTGTGGTCGCAGCTAATTGCTATTCCAGTTGGCTTCGGCATCACCTCTTTTATCGGTATCATTGTCTCTTCTTCGTCGACTGTCATTTACGGAGACTCCATCTGGGATCCTCTCGATCTCCTTGAACGCTTCATCGATGACGGCGGCTCCGCACAGCGGTTTGGCGTCTTTGTTATTGCTGCGGCTTTTGCCCTCGCCCAACTCGGGACCAATATTGCTGCGAACTCGATCTCGGCGGGAACCGACATGACGGCTTTGCTTCCGCGCTATCTGACCATTCGCCGTGGTGGATATATTTGCGCGGCAGTTGGCCTGGCCATGTGTCCCTACACGCTGCTGACGAGCTCCAACAAGTTTACCACTTACCTGTCGGCATACAGTGTGTTCCTGTCGTCAATTGCAGGTGTGATTATTTCAGATTACTACCTGGTGCGCAAGGGATACTACGAGTTAAAGGAACTGTACAGCAGCGATGAGAGCGGTCCGTACTTTTACACGTTTGGCATCCACTGGCGTGCATACGCTGCCTATATTGCTGGCATCCTCATCAACGTTGTGGGCTTTGCCGGCGCCATTAGTCGGGACGTCCCTATTGGTGCTACCTACATCTACAATGTCAACTTCTTTTCGGGGTTCATTGTTTCTGGTGGTGTGTACGGGATTCTCTGTCACTTCTTTCTGGTCCCGGCGTGCAGTGAGACTTGGATGGAGGTGCAGATGGATGTGGACGAGTTTTCGGTGGCGAATGTTGTGAGTGGGGGGAGTGAGGTTTATGGTGATGAGATGAGGCGCGGAAGTCTATGGGGGAGTAGTGGTGAAAAGGGGCCGGAGATGCATAGTGATCTAGTGTGATTTTTGAGGAAATGGATGGTTTTGGGGGGTGATTTAGGGTTTTAGTTTAGTAATGGGATTACATAAGAAAAGAAATTGGTGACGAGCATAAAAGTGTCGTATTCATTTTGGAGCAGCATGGCTAGGGTTACCTGGGTTATATGTCGTCGGTCAATCTTCACCGAGACTCACCGAGACTGACCGATCCCGCCAAGATATCGTCGCGATGCGGCCTGAAACCCTTTGTAAAGCTCCATTCAAAGAATTTCGTTTTTTCCACCCTCTTTTCTACACTTGATGGTGACCTTTTTTCTTTTTCCTTTTTCTTTTTCCAGCTTCTTTAATATTTACCACTAACCTATACAACCCCATCACAGTAAAATGGCTCTACCATTACCCCGCGGGCTGACCGCTGCAGAAGTCGCCTTTACCTGCGAAATGGAACTCGTGACCGTCATCCCCCGCCAGAAATTCGAAAGCATGGACCTCTTGAGCGTATGTCTCCCTCTATCCCTGTAATCCCTGTATACACTCACAGTAACTAACTTGTTCTCTTCTCTAGGGCCCTACTCCCATCCTCCGACCCCCTCACCGTGCCGAAATCCCCCTCTGGCTCGCCCTGCTCCTCAAAAAGCAAAAACGCGCCAACATCGTCCCCCCCGCCTGGATGCACGCCGACTCCCTCTCTGAAATCGTCCACTTTGAAACCTCAGTCGACACCCAAGCCTTTAGTGCTCCCCCGCCACCACCCACGCGGTCCGACGGCCACGGAAACTCACGGCCCATCAACCATAAAGACCGCCCGGTGAGGCTTTCGGCGCCGTTTTTGCTGAGTTGTACGGGGGGTAGTCCGACGGGGGCGCTGCCGTATCATTGGATGGAGTTTGGGGAGATATTGTTGGGGCAAGCGGCGGATGATATTCCGAATGCGTTGGAGGTGAGGGGGTTGTTGAAAGATTTGCAGGAGGTGAGGGCGGCGAAGATGAGGAGTAGTGTGTCGGCGGAGGAGTTGGGGAAGGGGCCGATTGGGGGGGTGATGAGTTTGAGGGGCGTGGGGGGGATGGAGTTGGCGGAGAATCGGGGGATTGTGGGGGGGATGTTGGAGGGGATTAGGAAGTTGGGGGCGATGATGGAGGTGGCGAGGAGGACAGGGGGAACGGGAGAGGAAGAGGATGAGGATGAGGAGATGGTGGATGAGATTGGGAGGTAGAGAGTGGAGGTGAAGGTTTGGGGTGAGGGTTATGATGTATCTGTATCCATCTGTTGGTTAGGGTTTTGCCAACTTGTTTGTTCAAAAGAATACAAGAATACAAGAAAAAACCCACGGATTTGGAAATCCAGAGTGAGGAAACGACTAATCACAATTTATCAAGTCTTTTTTTTTTTCTGCCTTTTCCTGCCTTTTCCCTTTTCTCCTTGGCATATGCATGCAAGTTGCTTTTGAGATGGAGTCGGGAGTACCGTGGTTGGGAGAGACAATATGGGCAGATGGTGGCAGATTGGGCTGGGAGGGGCTGAAGAAGGGTGGTGATTATAAGTGTATGAGATAGACACAGACACACACACACACACACACACACACACANGAGAGAGAGAGAGAGAGAGAGAGAGAGAGAGAGAGAGAGAGAGAGAGAGTATGTGTATATCAATGAGAAAAGATGTTCCTGTGTGTGGGTGGGCCAGTAGAGGTCCGATGATTCCGGGAGTTTGGGGGATCTTCTCTATTTTCAAGGAAAAAGGTATCGGATTATTTTCATTCCGGATATTGTATCCCGTATTTTCCGGAAGGGTCATGACGTGGGAAAAGCAATAGTCGGGGTCAAAATATTGGAGCCCGATAAAAGGAACAGCATACGTCGGTTGCATTCTTTGTCGATCTCTCACAGTAGGATAGATAGAAAGGAGTTGAATCCCCAAGACGATGATCCATGGAGACTATAGACTGCTTTGATAGATATATATGTAGATACAAAAGTACATGCCCATGCAAGGGCTTGTGTAGTGGTGTGAGAGGTGACAAGTGTAGATGATGTATCAACATGTCGAGTACGTGTATGAATACGTCTAATTCAAAAAGGAGCAAATAAACAACAAAAAAAAAAAAAGACGACAAATCACCTCGTCAACAGTACTCATGTTAGCTACTATTGCTATAGGACAGCCAGTCAGCCACAAACTTTACAGCCTAACGCAAGTGATCAATCATATTTGATATATATTGTGGTTATGGTTGTGGTTGTGGTTGTTCTGTATTTAGTATTTATATGCGAGGATTTTATTTTTATTTTTATCTTTACTCTTTTCTAAACAAGCAAGTCCAAACCAGATTACTTTAGTCGAAAAAAGGAAATAAAAATAAAAGATATAAAATAATAATAACCTAACCCCCCCCCTATCACAAAAGTTACATATATTGTCCCTCATTAATGACTTGTCATTTTCTTGCCATAGGTGATGGCCTCTATAATTAATCATGATAATTGGAGACATACAAATGCACCCTATCTTGGTACGTTTACAGGTGTCTACAGAAAATAATGGTTGTATATGATATACTGTCTAGACTGTCCGTAATATACTTCTTTTCTTTTCCTCGGTCTCCCATAGAAAAGAAATAAACACTGACCTATAAGCTGGCCTATAGGCTGACCTATAAGCTGACCTATAAACTGGCCTATAAGCTGACCCTATCTTGTGTCTAGTTTGTGCATATTTAATCCCGCTTAATCGTCACACAACCCTCCTTTACTAGACAACGTCACTCATCACACTGGAACACTCTCAGACTCCTAGACAGACAGACAGACTCCATGTGTCTCTTTGCCGCCATGTTCCACCCATTAATCTCCTTCTTTCTTTTGCCTTGTTTCCACCCGCTTCCTCTACACCCTCCTCTTTGCAACCTACGCTCACTAAACAAGTCAGTCCTTTTCTCCCCCATATCACATTGCCTCCCAAAGAATCAACTTCCGTGGCTATGCTTAGTCGTACAAAAAAGAGCACAAAAATACGAGAGAAAATACCAGTTTGGACATGTCATCACTATAAATAACTAAAAACTAGAATATTTTGCCGCTGGAAAGATGGATTGAGGTCTACTGTGTTGTGTATCGTGTACAGATAATGGGATTTACGGAGGAGAAACAACCACCAACAATTCTCTTTTCTTCTTTTTTTTTTTTTTCTTGATACTGTTGGATGGCATCATGCAATACCCTATGTACACACCTATATATATGCATATATGCATATGTACACAAGTACCTACACATACATGCATATATATGCATTTGTACATATGTACATATATGCATGTCTACTAGAATAACCTGTTTATTCCCCTCCAGCCTTTTTCTTCTCTCCTCATACTCTTCCCCGTAACAATACGTCAAAAGCAATATCAACGGAGTAAACCCTTCTCTCTCTTTTTGCTTCTGTTGCTACCTGACAACTGATTTCCCCTTCCCTACCTCTCACCAACCTCATCCGCAAACCCTGTCCCTCCCCAAAACCCCATCAAGCTTCTTGTTCTGTTTCCCCCTCCCCCCCCTAACCCTTTACCTGACCTGACCTGACCTGACCTGACCTGACCTGACCTGACCTGACCTGACCTGACCTAAACTTACCTTACCTACAGCATACAGCCTACAGACAGCCTATGAGCATACAGTAAAACTGCAAACTAAACAAACACATAACCATGGCGGTGGTGGGATGCGAGGGGAGGGAGGAGGAGAGAGGGGAGAGGGGAGAGGGGACGACTTGTGGGTGGATGTTGCATGCATTAGCCCGCATCCTTTACAAAACCTATCACATTAAAAACAAGTTTCCACCTGCAATGGAACAGTGGGAAAAGTGACTCGTCTCCTGCAGGGTTTAGTTTCCATGAGGACAGAGGGGGGTGTATGTATGTGTGTGTGTGTGTGTATGGTTGGGTGAAGGAGAAGGAGACGGGAGGGAGGGGGTGTGCGGGAAAAAGAAGGGGAAGGAAGGAATAATAAATTAGAAGAGCAAGTAACAATAACAGGAAGATAATATTTTTTTTCAGAGACAGACACACACAGAGAGGGGGAGAGGCAGAGAGGATGTCTTTAGGCTCCAAACTAGACTGTAAGAAATAAGAGGAACATAGGACAGACCTAATAGAGTCAGTATCTTGTAGCCTTGAATGTGTGACAAAATGACAACATCATAGATGATATATATATATATATATATACACCCAACCGCAATCCAATAAACCTAATACAGTTCACTCGGCCGATGAACCACTGCGTACAAGACACACAACAAAAGAGACGAAACCCGCCACTAACAAAACAATATATAACATGGTCGATTAGCCACATATCAAGCCCGACTTGGTCAGCTCTTGTTTAACCTTTTTCTCCTTCTTGGTCTTTTTTCTTTTCTTCTTTTTTTGTATCTTCTTCTTTTCGTCTATTCTTTATTTTTCAATCTCATCCTCAAACAAACCTTCTTGGCCTCTCTCTTTCTTCCCTTTTCTTCTTCTTCTTCTTCCCAATATCTGTATCTTTTTTATATATAAAAGGCCTTTTGGCTTCATTATCAAATTTGGCTATTACTTCGAGGGTTTGTACTTTTCTTTACAGACAGCAACTGCCCATCTTATGAACCACCTTCCTTCAAGTTTGGGATTTCTCAAACCTCTACAGCCTCGTCAAGATTTTCATCATTAGTCATCCTGTCACTTCACCATTCTTGAACATCCGTCTTTGCCAGATAAATAACCTCTGATTCTCTCCTTCTCTCCTTCTCT
>MKGJ01000378.1:0-24067 GCA_002018255.1 Bretziella fagacearum | reverse complement strand
GTTAGCTTCGAGGGTGGGGGGGGGGTGGGGGGGGTTGAGATTGGTTTGGGGGCGAGAAAAAAGAAAATTGTTAATAAACATACCTGGGCACCAGCCTTGACTTGTAGGGCAAGATACTCAACGCAAATCTCTGAAATTCTCTGCAGCATCGCCTTGGCCTCCTCAGCATACCGATAAATCCACTTCTTGCTCTCAATGAACAATTTCGTCCCGCCACCCTCCACCATGTAACAAAACAAAGTCCACGGCGCACCACAGAACCCAATCAGCGGCACTCTCCCATCCAGCTTCTTCCGCGTCAGCGTAATAGCCTTGAACACATAATCCAACTCCTTGGCGACATCCACCTCACCCTTTAGCACCTTTTCAAACTGTCCATCCTGAGGATTCCGCAGCGGCTCCGGGAAATGCGGCCCCTTCTTGTCAACCATTTCGACAGTCATGCCCATGGCCTGGGGGATCACGAGGATGTCGCTAAAGATGATGGCGGCATCAATGAGGCCGGCATAGCGTTCGATGGGCTGGAGGGTAATGGTAGAGGCGACTTCGGGGTCGCGGCAGCATTCGAAGAAGTCACGTGTGCCCTTGGCTTCGTGGTATTCGGGTAGGTAGCGGCCGGCTAAGGTGAGGGGGAGAGAGAGGGGAAGGGAATTGAATGTTAGCGGGTGGGGAGTTTATGGGGAGGGAGGGAGAAGGGAGTTGGGGAAAGATGGTGATGTATTCTTACCTTGTCTCATCACCCACATGGGAGGACGTTCAACCTTTTCGCCTGTTGGGGACTTGTTAGTTTTCACGAATAGTCTCAAGTTCAATATGTCATCAGACCAGCTGATGGTCTTGTTCGGAAGCTCTGCTTACCCTTGGCCGCACGAAGCAGCAGGTCGTTCTTCAGCGGCGCAAACGTGGCATCCATTGTGTCGGCGTTTTTTGTTGGTGATTTTTGGGAGGGGAGGGGAGGGGGGGGGGTATCGTGAGAATGAAAACTTCAATACCTAGAACTCCCAGGAAAGCTCTTGGTTCTTAGTATGGTAGGAGCTAAACGCCACATATGATGTTGGAAACGAGTCATAGGTGGAGATGGAAGGCATGTGGCGTGTACCCCGCTTTATGGCAGACCCTAACGACCATATAACCCTATAGATGCATCAAGTAGGAATGATGACATGATGTAACACAAAGACTCGAATTAATTGTTAGTTACTTACTATCAATTAAAATGAAACAAATATCAAAGTCCAATATAAAATATTGTCATCTACTTGTTTCGTTCTCGGGACACTTGAAGCATAATCTTTGCCCACTTGTCTCCGTGCCGGTCATGATTACCATTGTCGTATTACCACGGCTGCACAACATCTTTTCCTCCAAATTGCTCCCACACCCAGACACCATATCTAAGCCACCCTAGGGTCATGTCTACTACTTTCTCTCCTGATTGGCTCTGTAGAGAGTCTCGTGGCTAGCTATAGCAAAGTATTGTGTCTGAACCAAGCCCTGGTGTAACCTCCCATTTGCCCTTGGCGCTTGAAGGATACAAGATTTGGTACGCGTGGGAGAGAGGATTCACACATACTCGGGACTTTGTAGTGGCCTGTGTCGGCATAGCGGAACTTTCGGAAGAGGACGTTGGAAGTGATTCTATGGTTGAGGGATGAACTACAAACGAGTGTTAACGGAACCCCCCCGAGTTGATTCACAGATTGCCATCTGAGCCCTCGAGGTTCACGTTTAACGATATATTGCCCCACGAGTTTCAAGTTTGCGCAAAGATTTTCGGCTGTCGTTTGCGCGGCCGCGGACTACCTAAAGATATCTTCGATTGTAATTTCCCAATGCGATGCAGCAATCCGTTACGAGGGAACCACATCCACAGTAGCTCATAGCGTATATGATTACAAGGAGATGAGAAGGAAGGGAAAAAGGCGCGTCAGCAGCCAGGTGAGTGGAACATCACACGGCGTCAATAGTTCTTTTGGGGGGTGTTGGTTGTGAAGAGGTCATGGATGGGTTGTCGGATGTCCAGCTGGTATGATGAGTGCAGATGTGGGTTTCTGTGGTGATTATGAAGGGGGGGAGGGGCTTCTGGTGGATGAGATGTGAAGTCTTGATGAACGAGCATAGTGTAATGTTTAGAACATGTCTCAATACTGGGCTTTGATATTGGCTGTGAGAGGCAGAGTTGAATATTAAAAAAAAAAAAAAGTTCTACCTACGTGTGCTTATCCTCCAGAATATCCTCTTTGTAAATTCCAGGGCATACATAACACTGTGATTTATCGAAAGTTACCTACCTCAAAGTACGCAGTAATGACAATAAAGCATCTAGGCATAGCCTGCTGATCCAGCTACTGCACTTTGCCGTACAGTGGGTGGATGTAATAGGCAGCCTGAACATGTATCCTGGAAACAAAGTACCTACTTACCAGTAGTTTAGGTCTTTGGACACTTGAATGATTACCAAGGACAGCTTCACACTGAGAGGTGGTTGTCGTGTGTGATGACGGCGTGATGAGATTTCAATCGTGTATTGCAGTAGGCCTTGTAGACGAGGGATTTTCTATAAATTCTATTCTAGTGACTTCTGTGTGTTGGCGAGTCTTTATTGGAAAGGATTGGCAACATATCGTCATCCAAGTGCAGGCTATGGCGCCAAAGAAACAGGGAAAGCCACATGAAAAGTCTATTGGATGATATTCATCGGCTAAACGAGTTGACGTAATATATGTTGATAAGATTCTGATGTGAGGGTGTATGATTCAATAGGAAAACCCCAGAAGGAGATGACGGAGACTAACCGTCTGTAACTGGGACTCGGCTGGTACTCGATAATATCAACTAAATAATTACAGAACATAAATCTGATGAGGATCAAAAAAAAAAAGAAAAAAATTTCTTTTTTTTTCCAGCAAAGCATATATAGTCAGTCACTGTTCATCTTCACCGACACTTGAGCCACATTTGCGTACTTTTTTTTCATTATCCATATCCTTTTAGTCTTTCCCTTGTGAAAATCTTCGTTTGTCTTTGCCTCTATCCTGCATTTCAATATCTGCAGCCTGCCGAAGTTGGGCTTTCCATATAGGCTACCAGCCTGATTACAAGGCAAGTTCTCTTCTTTCTCTTTTTCGTTGACTTCTTTGTTCTTGTCTGCTCTATTGTTTGAAAGCATGTCAAGGACAAGTTGATCTTTACAATAAAAAAAGAAAAAAGAAACGTCATATTGCTCTCATATATACAAACACTCCCGGATATATGTACCTAATCGGGGAGGATCATATGTCCTCGTCTACTTGAACCAAAAGCGCCATCTACAGAAAAGAGAGTCGCCGTGTAACACAAATAGACAAGCCATAAGCAGGAAGAAAAACAGGAAAAGACTGTTGGGGTCGTGGGGAAACACGAGTGACTTGTACTTTGTAGTCTTTGTGTTAAAGTAGAAGGCACTTCGAGGACTCGATCTTGACTATAGGACACTAGAGCTACACCATCTATTTTCTCTAATCATTGTTTTCTCTCTTTGGTTGGTGAAGGCCCTACTTATATAGATGTGGATTAGCACTTTCGTTTTGGCGATACACTGCCTGATTTTGAAATAAGCAAAGAAAGTATGTACATACATATCCATCTCTCTCTACCTTCTACGCCCAATTCACCTCTAGGTCTGTCTCTCTCCCACTTTGGCCTATTCAAGACCAGTCTTAAACAGTGTTCGTCTCTTCCTTGAAGATTACAAAAGAAAAAAAAAACAGAGTACTGTTGCTCTACCCCAGAGGTCTTCCACCCCTTCTTTTTTCTTTTCTTCTTTCCCTTTTATCTTGTCTCTAGGACAGAGGAAAGATACTTCCCATAGCCGACTTGTTGATATTGTCATTTTTCTTTTGTCATATTTCTTTCTTCTTTTTTCTCGTCATCCTGCAAGCACTCGCAGAACGCTCCACGTATTGATCCGTGGCAGCAAGTTCGAGGAGTTCTGGCACACTGCTTGATCACCCGTGAGATTCACCTTTACACGTTGATATATTTGGGACACTGTTAGAGTTCTCTGACTCATCTCATCCTCATCACTTGGCTACAAATCTCTCTCTCTCTCTCTCTCTCTCTCTCTCTCTCTCTCTCTCTCTCTCTCTCGATCTTTCTCTCTCTCTCTCGACGAACTATTATCAGTAATTTATCCAAAGAACCTGGAAACAAACACTCAAATCTATACTGCTACCCTTTAAATGAGTGCCAAAACAATCGCCGATGCCATCGCCGCCGGCCGTGTGCCCGACTTGGTTCCTCTCTCACGCCTATACCAAAGCACCGATGACCAAACCATTGCCGCCATCATCTTTGTTGGTAGTCTTGCGACACTCGTGGTAACAGTACGTATCTTTTCACGTACATTCATCGTCAAGCATGTCGGTATTGACGATGCTCTTGCTATCTGTGGTGTGGTAAGTCACTGTATCTTTGTCGTGCCATGATGCCGCCCCAATCACTAACATCAAATTTCCCTCACCAACCTCTAGATTACACTCATTACATTCATTGCTTTGTCGGTGATTCTGATAAGAATGGGATCAGGCCGGCACTTTGAGTACATTCAGTACGTCATGTCGGAAAATGTCGTCGAAAACAGTGAAATCATCGACTACGCCGCCCACCTAATCTACACCACTTCCCTCCTCATCGGCCGACTCTCAGGTCTCGCCTTTTACCACCGCATTTGCGGCCTTCACACAAACTTGCGCCTTGGCATCTTTGTAGCTCTGGGCATCATCATTGCCGGATACATCCCGCAGATGCTGCTGATTGTCTTTCACTGTCTGCCAGTGACTGGGCTGTGGCCGTATGCATGGCAGCCCGGAGCAGAAAAGTATAAATGCCTGGAATGGGGCCTGGTTTATAGCGTTAACTCGGCAACTTCCTTGGTGTGCGACTTTTTGATCTTTGGCATTCCGATTGCCATGTTGATAATCCTGGATATGTCGCGTAAGCGCAAGATCCAGCTTACGTGTATTTTGCTCCCTGGTGTTTTGTAAGTCTTGTTAGTCTTCTAATCTTCATCCAGTTCTAACACCTCCAAAACAGTGTCATTGGCATTTCGATTACTCGCCTCGTTTTCGTGATTAAAGGTCAGTGGGAGGCCGACATGTCGTGGTCCTACAACCCGATGCTGGGCATTGAAGTCTCCGAAATCGGCGCCACCCTCATCGCCCTCTCTGTCCCCGGCATCAAACCCGTCTTCGACCTCATGTTTGGCAAACTCCGTGGTATCTCCAAGGTATCCTACGGCTCCGCCCGCAGCCGCTTCCAGCCCCACTCGCAGCATCTCTCTAGCACAGAGAACCTCAAGGAGTCGCGCCATCGGAGCCGGCGAGATTGTGCTTTTGAGATGGAGTCGACGGGGAGTGGCGGGAGTGAACGGAGTGTTGGCATGGGGCATGGTGTTGGCGTAGGGGCTGGGGTGGCGCCGGTGGGTCATTCTGGGACGGTGGTAACTGGAGGAAAGAAAGAGTCAATGTCGACAGTGGGGTCTGGGGATGATGGGATTCGGCCGGGTTCGGATGCCATTTTGGTGCAGGTGGATTTCGGGATTGATGAGGAGCGGGGGGTGCCGTTACCAAAGGACTATGGACTGAAGCATTTCCATGAGGGCTCTCAGATGGTCTGAGATGTTTGAAAGGGAGATGATGATGTTTAATCTTTGTTGTACGGCCGTGGCTTTGCCTTGTTTTTGTTCGCCCTCTCATGCATCAGCAGTTTTTTTCTTGATATCCCCCATACCCTACTTGATTTATTGTTTCTTTTGTCTAGTGTTAACCCTGGGCATCCGGTCGTGATGCTCATGATGTGATATTTCTTTTGTTTATAATGTGAGCAGTTAGTCATATCGTTAGATATGGGTCCGGATGGAAGAAGGTGTAGATAGCTTTTTGCTGGACAAACGAGGTTATGGAAATAGTACATTTTTGTGTTTACGACAACTATATATGGTTTTTCTTTATTTGTGTATGTTTCGGCCAGTGATATCAGCAACTCTTTGTTTGTGTGTACGGCTACAATCAAACCAGATTACACCATTTCCTAGTCTCGCCATCGTGATCATTCCTTCAAGATAGGGCAGATGGCCATGTACCTGGAACTAGCGAGTCAACAGGGGCCGGATTATGACGATGATTTCCATTTTGGGAATTTATTGGTTGACGTGAGTCTTGGTCAATGATTTGTCGCGATACGCTGACGCAAGTGATGGTAGTAGTAGTAGTAGTAGTAGTAGTAGTAGTAGTAGTAGTTGAAATGTGAGTAGATACTGGTTATATCAGACCAGATAATCATAGGCAGCAGTATATCTGAAATAAGTACCATACACCAACTAAATCCTGCAACTACTACAAATGAATAATGTCTTCATAATGGAATCCTTTGGACTCGACTCGGACTCGAGCTCCTTCCACCAATTTCTCACGTAATACAATGTTCAACGTCACACAACATAACGTAATAATAAGAGGAAGCCAATTTCCGGCATGTTTTCATCGTTGGAAGTCTGGTTGTGTCTTTTGTCTTCGCCATTGGCTTGAGAATTGAGTGTCAACTGGTGGAATCTGGTAAATTAAAAAAAAGAAATATTGTCAACGGTGAGGCGCTCTCCGTGCTAGACCAATTTGACAGAATAAAATCTAATTATAGTTGGAACTAGGATTATTTCTAGCAGTTTGGTCTCATGATCTACTTATCAGGAAATGACCATAAAAAAACAAACATCGTGACCGCGTCATATGCTCCCATTGATCAGTAGTCTGCAACTCGTGGGTATGACAGCATAGACTATTTGCCTATTTATCCCCCCCCCCCGTAATTCCATTGAATAGAAATTGACCGTTACTCCATGTTTAGTTAACCCTTTCTAATGCACTCTCACAGCTGACAGCGCTATACTGCGTCCGGCACTTGAGAGCTACCTCCCAACGGACCAACAGCTGAAGGCTCAGCTTACATGGCTTCGATGCCAGTTTCCTCTACAGTGGGTTTTCTTGTAAGCATTACTAGTACTAAATGGATACATCCAACCATGGGTAACAAATTCCGTGGCACAATATGCCATTGGTTTAGTTAGTTGGTGGGGTGTATTGGTGGGGTTTACAGCGCCACAACTGATGGAAAGAAAGCCTAGGATGATTATTACAGTGGGCATTTCCATGATCGTGACGACACTAGGATTGGTGATTCCCTTGAAAACAGACTGTAGATTTCTAAATCCTTCCACTTCCATCATCCTTCAACTACCCTTCTTCTACCCCCATTCTCCACAATCCTCTACCACCTCAGACATCGTCCGCCTGGTAACCATCTAATTCACAACATGGCACACAAACAACCTTGTGGTCCCAATCTTTAGCGGACTCAAGCGCATGCAGCGCCGGACACAAAACGGCCGATAAGGACGTAACTGTCGACGTGGAGTATATGTGGACTTGTACAGAGACAAGGCATATACACCTTGATGAGGATAGACAGTGCTTGACAAAAGGGGGGATACTCCTTGCAGGAGGTGGAAGAGCTGGCTGGCAAATAAGAATGGGGGAATATCTGGGGAATATGCTTGTTCTTGCGTGTTTCTTGCTGTGCGTAGGTATACAGATTGGTTTTTTTTTTGGTGACTTATCTATGCATATGAGCCTAAGAAGATGCAGAAGAAGGATGAATATGGTGGACAGTTTGCCAAGTCCGTGAGTGTTCAGGATTTCGATATTTTGCCATTCTGCCGCATGCGAATAAACAGGATCTGAGATTGTAAAACCTGGAGTATCCCTCTGGTAAACGCAGAATAGGGAACAAGCAACAGAAGTACCAGAGATTGGTTAATGCTACGACCAAGGGACAAAAAGTCTCATTTTACTTCCGGACCATGACACCATTATTGGAAATCCCTAGCCCATAGATTACGCTTTTGCTGCACTGACTGAGGCCATCCTCTATTTTCCATCATCCACGATCCATCCGCGTCACCCGAAAACAGGAATCAAAACGCAGTCAATACCTTTTTCTAGTGTTCTTCTTCACTCTTGGTATGTGAAGTCTCGTTGTTCTCCGGTTATCCGTCGGGGGATTAGCGAACTCTGGTGGACTGTGTTTGGTTTCCACGTTCTTGGAAATGAATGGCGTGGACGCCACAGTGGGTTATGGGCTTGTGTTTTGGTAGGCCAAGGACGACTAGAATGCTTTTCTGTGGATAATTCAAGAGTTGTCTGTAGAGCATTGGCAATAGAATAGCAATATAGCGTGGCAAGGGGGGTTCTTTCCGTCATCTTGTGGAGTATGCACAGTTCTTTCGTTCATACGGCATCGTCATCTTTGGCAGGTCGCGAACGTCTTGACTAGGCCCTGTCGGCTGTGTAATATTGCCGCCCGTCTGCACGCCCTGTCACTAACGGCTGCTTACTTTTGGGAGAGGAGGAAGGGGTGGGGTCGGTGGTGACTTGATTGACTAGCGCTTATGAAAGACGCCCCGAACAGATTATCGGATCAGGGAAACTGTCGGTAATTTGGCTGAGTGATAATCCAAGGCAGTGCTGTGGTGCAACACCATGTCGTGCGGCGGTTGTGTATAGCACGCGTGTGGCTTTTCCTAGCAGCAAAGGAGTGAGAAGGGACAGCACTTTATTATTGTTTGCAAGGTATGAGAGGATGGGGTTTTCTGGTGGACAGTGAGGAAACACTCTGGACAGTGGTCGTGTTGAGATTGGATTTGATCACGTGAATCATATCAAGGGCTGAGGTAGCAAGCAGTCATGAGTTGGCTTCTTGATGTATTTACAACTCGAGATGCTTCTCCATTCACGTGAGTGGAGGAGAAGTATCATCCAAGAACTGTGTCACGGTATGCAGAGCTTTAAGATTACAAGAAAAATACAGTACTTCAAGCTGCAAATCACTATATGCTTGCCGAGCATAGGTACTTTGTAGTTTGATAATAAAAATGACAGCGAGACAAACAGGAAAACCAAAAGAAATGTTTGGACGCCTGAATCTCGCCACTGGCAGATTGTCTCTGTTTAGTAGAAATTGGGGAAAAAACAATTGTAGGGGATTAACCGGTGATGGGTAGAGAGGGTTTCTTAACCCTGGTTACTCTGGCCCTGCCGAGGAAGATTATGCATAATCTGATAAATTCCTAGGTAAACCAACCAACAATCCTTCATGGACTTGTATGATAAGATGCCCAGGCAGCCTGGAATAGTCAAAGTCAATGGGGTAAAAAAACAAGGGAAAAACAAGGTCAACTTTATACATGTTGGCCTGGCTTGTTTCCCCATGTATTTCTATTTCTTTTCTTCTCTTTCTTTTCTTTTTATATCTTTATTAATCCCTCTCAATGTTTAGCTTCCCTCTCTCCGTCCCCAAGGACCCTACATTATATTGAAACCTCGTTTGGCCCCGTCATCACGCATATAAAAGGATCATCTCGGCCATTGGAAGTTCCCCTGCGTTGAAGCCAAGAAAGCCAACCCACGGTTTCTCCTCCTGATGGATGATATTCGGTACAGACAGAGAGAAACACAGAGTGGGAGAAAGATTGTTGGCACCACATCACAGACTGATATCTTGGTCCAAGCAAGGCTGGCATCGGTTCACGACGAAAACTGTAGTATCAAAGCAAGACGTATGATATCATCAGCATCACGTCTTGAAGTCAACAATACATCATTGAGACCATCTGATAAAGCATCAATCCTTTTATTTTATTTTTCTGTACATTTTCTATTGACCGACCCATCGACGTCTCGCTGTGTCCGTGTTGGGCCCTCATTTTACTTTTTTTTTATACATTTTTTTTCCCTTTTTTTTTCCCTTTTTTTCCTTTTTTTCTTGTCACTGGTCATTATACTACGGATATATCTACTATTAGCACACACACACACACACACAGATCCATATGTTTATATTTGTTCTTAGTCTGTCTCAACCAACTGAATCTTTACCTTCTGTCTTCCCTTTTAAACGCCATTCATATCCTTTATATACGTATCATTTCTATTTGGATTCTCTTCGTTGATTCTGATGTTATTATTATATCTTTATTTTCATATTTGGTTATTATTTTGTGATTTACATGAAGAAAGTACTTGTTTGAGTACCTTCACAAGAAAAAAAAAGAAAAAGAAATTCAATTATTTTTATAATAAAATACGACCCAAATAAATCAAATTATCACCTCTTTTTATTTCTTTTTTATTTTATTTTTATTTTATTTTTTTTCTCTCACTGTCACCCACACTTCAGCCCTTTTGTTTTTTTTTCAGGAGGTATATCGTACGCCTTTTTCCTTTTTTTTCTTCTCTTCTTCTCTTGTCAATTTGTTTCTGTTTCTTTTTATATAATCAAAGCGCATCATTTTGCTGCTGCTGCTTCTGCTGCTTCAGATATCCATCTTGTACAAGAGAAAGAACCGTACATTGTACATGTTGTATATACAATATACACTATTGTACTGTACTGTACTTTCTCTCCTCAACTGTCTGCTTACAACTTTCCTAGGGCTATCAACCCACTTCCACACTGTATTTCTTACACACCAACACAACATCACATCATCTCCTACGGTTATTTGGGGCGGAGGCCTGATGATCTCGGTCTCGTGCAGCACAGAACATCTCGCGGTCTTGGTCATTCGGTGCGGTTCATGTCGTTTTAATATCTTTTAATCTTCCCCTTTGTAAGTATCCTTTTCTTGCTACTTGATACATTATTCTCAGTGAAACTTCTTTTATTGAATCTCATTCACCATGTCTCTTCACTCAGCAACAGCAACCCTCACACTAGCTATTACTACCCTTCACACCGACTAACCGCCTCTTCAGAATCACTTCTTCACCTCTGCACAATGCATTACTTACCTCTTGTATTGTCATTAGCCTCCGCAGCAGTCACAGTCTCCGCCACCGATCACCAACCATCTCCTATTTCTTCAGATGAATGGCCTCTTGTCCAATCCGAACTCCTTCTCCCTCTTTCTAAACATGTCGACACTCCAGAACTCTTCAAGATGCCTGCATGTGGCAGCTTCATCCTCGAGGAAGCCACTATCGACCAAATGCAAGAAGCCATGACAAACGGTACCCTCACGGCCGTCCAATTAAGCATGTGTTACTTACAGCGTGCACACCAGACGCAGGGCTACATCAAGTAAGACTTTTTTTTTTTTCCTTAATTTTTTTTAATTTTTTAATTTTTTTTTAATTTTTTTCTATATTTTTACCCTCAATGTTCCAGTGACAACAGACAAAAAACCACCAGCCAACTCGTGCTAACTGATCTATAGCTCCATCATACAATTCAACCCAGACTTCCTCTCCATCGCCAAGCAAATGGACGATGAACGTGCCGCCGGAAAAGTTCGTGGCCCCCTCCATGGCATTCCCTTCCTCGTCAAGGACAACATTGCCACCAAGGACTCGATGGAAACCACTGCCGGGAGCTACGCCCTGCTCGGAAACATTGTCCCACGGGATGCATTTGCCGTGGCCAAGCTGCGTGACGCCGGAGCAGTGCTGTTTGGCAAGTCTGGACTTAGTGAATGGGCGGACATGCGCAGCAACTACTACTCCGAAGGTTACTCGGCGCGGGGTGGCCAGGTGCGCTCGGCCTATAACTTGACTGTGAACCCTGGTGGAAGTAGTTCTGGAAGTGGTTCCGCCGTGGGAGCTAATGTCGTGGCTTTTGCTCTTGGGACGGAGACTGATGGAAGTGGTAAGTTTTTCTTTTGCCCCCCCCCCCCCATCATGAAGCTTAAAACTGTGGCGGCTTTGATGTAATCTACCAAGTGTGTGCTACTAACACACTGTCATCTTAGTCATCAACCCTGCCATGCGTAATGGCGTCGTCGGTTTCAAGCCAACAGTCGGCCGTACCTCGCGTGCCGGTGTTATCCCTGAAAGCGAACACCAAGATACCGTTGGAACCTTTGGCCGGACCGTTGCCGATGCCGTCTATGCTTTTGATGCCATCTGGGGCGTCGATGAACGTGACAACTATACTGAAGCTCAGACTGTCCGCATGCCTGAAGGTGGTAGCTATGCCAAATATCTTTCCCACAAGGATGCCCTCAAGGGCGCTGTCTTTGGCGTTCCGTGGAACTCTTTCTGGGTCTATGCCACAGCTCAGCAGAAGCAGATTCTTAAGCTTTTGCTGTGTCTGATGGAAGGTGCTGGTGCCACCATAATCAACGGAACTGAGATTCTCCATTATCAAAAGATTATCAGTCCCGATGGCTGGGATTGGGACTATGGTGGTACTCGAGGCTACGCCAACGAATCCGAGTTCACCATTGTCAAAGTCGACTTTTACAACAACATCAAGACCTATCTCTCCCAACTCACAAACACCAAAATGCGCTCCCTCGAAGACATTGTCCAATACAACATTGACTACGTCGGCACCGAAGGCGGTATCCCCAACGTTCACCCCGCCTTCCCATCTGGCCAAGACGCCTTTTTTGCTTCCATGGCCACCAAGGGCATCAAGAACGAAACCTACTGGCAAGCCCTCAACTACGTCCAGAGCACCAGCCGCAACGGAATCAACTATGCCCTCGGTCTGTACGACCCGGGTTACGGATATGGCAACAACTCGACAAGGCTCAACGGACTGCTGGTTCCCCCGGATGTCGGACAAACGTATCAGATTGCGGCGCAGGCTGGGTATCCGGCAGTGACGATCCCGGTGTCGACCAAGGATGTCTCTGGGATGCCGTTTAGTTTGGGGATCCTGCAGACAGAGTGGAGGGAGGATGAGTTGATCAAGTATGCGTCGGCGATTGAGGATTTGCAGTTGACGACGCAGGGGTGGCCGTATAAGCGGACGTTGCCGAAGTGGAAGGGATATCTGGAGCGGAATATCCCGGTGCCATTCCAGGATTAAGAGGGGTGTTGGTGTATATGTATATATATGTGTGTGTGTGTGTGTGTGTGTATATGCTGTTGCTGTATGATATGGGATGTTGATGTGTTTTATACCATGCCTTGTACATATTCTCTTTTATTTCGTCTTGTTGATAGCATTTTGAGGGGGGGGGGGGATTCTTTTTTTGTTGTTCTGGTGGGTTTGATTGTTCATCTTTATTTATGGTTATGCGACTATCGAAGTGTGGTCATTGGTAGGGTTTGTTGAGAAGCATTAACCCAGGCCCGGAACTCACAGTATCTAAACTATAAATTGACACATGGTACTGACTGGTAAATCACTAATAATGTACCGTGTGATACAGTGCATACAACCTACCACCTCGGCCAGTAACCCTATTTCTTGTAACCCATCATTCACTCCTCTAGGATCGTCCTCCCGCATCCCCACTTTCCATTTTCCAATCGACGAATCACGTGCATCTTCGTGGGGTTATTCACGATCAAGAAGCTCTGAGCACAAACCCCCAGAAACCAGAGTCAACCATGCTCTCCCATTGAGCTTCTCAGAATCCTCTTTTGCTTGTAAGTCAACCCTCAAATCTCCAACCTCCAAAAACTCTCCTGCCAAAAAGCCCCTCACCACATCCCTAGCTAGCGCTATTTTCCTCTCCAGATTTATGTGGCTGTTTAGCGCTAATCCATCACGGGATCATTCAATTAACCCAAATATAATCTCTAAAAAAATCTAAAGCTTCTAGCTTCTTCAGTTAAGCTAGCGATCGAATACCAAGAGCTTCAGGGTTTCGCCACACACACATACACAACCACTAATCGAAGCTGTCGAAGCTAGAAGCTGTCGAAGCTAGAAGCTCACCCGACATCAAAACACCAAAGCCACCTCCGGACCGAAACCAGCAACCGCCAACCGCCGAACCTTGTCAACCCCTCCGTGACCCTGACCGATTCATCATCATCCAATAATGCCTCTGCGGGCGGCCCTCCGCTACCCCAAACTCTCCAAATGCTCATCCCCCCGAAATCTCGCACCCGAAACCCTCTCCACTCAGGTCGGTCTCTCGGTGCTTTCCCTCTCCCCAGCCGCCCGCGGAGCCATCGCACCCTTTAGTTCGACCCCACACACCCCAACAAACCCCCCCTCCCCCACACGACCCTCCAGCCCTTCCAATAGTCCCCGTGCCACACGAACCCGTGCCCTCTCGTCTCTCCCGGGACCTCTAGAAAGCCGCAAGAGGACGGGCAAGAGACATATGGCGGATATTTACTCTGTGCATTATACGCCGCCAGTGGCGGATGTGCGGCCGGTGGACTTGATAAAGTGGACGTGGCGGGCGCCGACGGCGAAGAGGGCACAGGCGACGGGGATAGCGGAGGTGTTTGAGAAGGTGGCGAGGGGGTGTTGGGAGGCTTTGGAGAGGTTGCGGGTGGTGGAGAGGCCGGTGGATTGGGCGAATACGGTGGATAAGCCGGTGGGGGCGGATCCGTTGCTAGTGACTTTGGAGGGGATTGAGGATTTGGCGTATGGGGCGGAGGGGATGTCGACGGAGTTATATCGGGCGGTGCAGAGATATAATGTGGAGTTTTCGAGGGCGGTGGAGTTGGGGTTGTGTCGGGAGGATGAGATTGTGGGGTTTGCCAAGAGGTTGTTTGGGGCGTTGGGGCCCTTGAAGGGGACGGAGGAGGCGGCGGACATCTTGCTTTCGGGGTGTTTGGAGCAGTTGTGTGATGGGATGAGAAAGTCGAGTGTAGGGAAGGCTGTGGACTATTCAGAACAAGTCTGGAGGTGCTTTTACGAGTTGGCGATGGAGGTGGATATGTCGGTTACGGGGATGCGGGCGATCTGGAATGTCATGGGATTGATGCCGGCGTCGTACATCTCTGGGTTTCATACGGAGGTGCCGAAGCTTTTGGATTCGATTCTGGCCGCTTGGAAGGATACGCTGGCGATGTTGACCAAGGAGGAGCTGGCTTTTGATATTCTGCCGTTTCAACCATTGACTCGTCGGGCGGCAGAGATTCTGGGACGGTTCCCGATGGATGTTTTGAGCGGGTATCTGACAATGTTCTTTTCTACGGCCTTTGCCGCAGTCCATGTCAAACAGCAGTATCATTTAAAGTTGGCGTTTGCATCCGTCGTGGCTCATGTTCCCAATGCCCGGCAAGCAACCCTTGTTGAAACGCTGTCGACACTCTTTGTTGGCCGCAATCAGAGAACCTATGTCCCGGATCTTCAGCTGTGTAATATGCTGCTACATCAGTGGTATAGCCGTGGGTATATTGAGAAGCCGAATGCAGCATACATGAGCTTTTACGGATCGGCGAATGCCAACTCTAAGCGGTTGGCGTTGGCAAATATGGTTTCAACGATTGCGCAGTACTTGCCAACAAAGAGACATGTGCCGACTATGATGAGTCTTTGCGAGTTTCTACGGAGGCAACATCGGCTGTTTGATCTTGTTAGATCATATGATGCACTCTTCAGGACCACTTCGATCCGGGTCAAACCCAAATCCATCGCGGCTATCGCATCTGCTTGCAGCAATGTCAAAGTTGCGACCTCCCTTTACAAGTTGGCAAAGCTTCATCCTCGGCACATTGAGGGCGGAGCCCGGGCATTGGACCATGTGTGGTCCTGGAAGATGTGGGCCAAGTACGTCCCGGATCTTATCCGGCAGCCGACTTTTACGGGTACGGAGCTACTGACGTTGCTAGAACTTCGGAATGACAAGGTCCTGGGACGGACGGCGTCGCCCGAGTATGCTAGTTTTATCCAGACGACACTAATAACGATAGCTAAGGAACGCCGGTTTACGGTTCGACAACGGCTGCACTATTTTGACCGAGGGGTGGCCTTTTTGCGGTCTCGAAACATGCATATACGGAAGCCTCTTGTAGTCGCCATTGCGGCTCTCGTTCTCCGGGATCTTCGATTGGGACATTTAGGACGAAGCATGCGGATTGTCTGGCTTCGGGATCTCGTGTTCCGGCATCTTGGAATGGAGGCGCTTCAAAAGATTGATGCGTATATACAGCGGAGTCGTTTTTTGAATCAGATGAGCATTCGTAGCAAGATTGGGAGGTCACCGGGGAGGGAGCGGGCAGTGATGGGATTCCAGGCGACGTGGCAGATGCGGAAGAAGTGGAGACGGGTTGTGTTTAGACGGAGGAGACGGGTGGCGGTGATGTTTGCGAGGGAAGTGTGGGGGAGACGAGCGGGGTTGACGGAGGCGTGGGTTTTGATGAAGAATCATATCCGGTGGATGAGGGCTCGACTTCGGGATGGACGGTTCCGGGAATGGAGGAGGCGGGGTGAGAGGAGGGTGGTGGATAGGAGGTGGGTGGTGAAGAGGGTGGGGTTTGAGAGAGAGAGAGAGAGAGAGAGAGAGAGAGAGGGACATGTGATACAGGCACGTGATGTAGTTATGAGTCGGAATACAGCCCGACGATGAGAGAAACAGACATGGACGCAGTTCGTCTATGACAGCAGACAGCAGACAGCAGACAGCAGACAGCAGACAGCAGACAGCAGACAGACAGGATATAGTTGACAACAAAAGTCCGATATTAGTTTCGGACATTTCAGGGACCAAGTTTGATAAGGACTTTCTTTTTCTTATGATTGTTGGACTTGGCTTAGAGGGGAGGGGATTTGTGGAGTTCTTGTGACCAAGATCAATAGTAAATGAATAGAGGGGTAAGATGTGATTGATGAATTGAGGATTGACAGATTTGGACAAAGAGAAGATGGGTTAGATAAGAGTTCAGCTAGGGGGGGGGGCGGCTATCAGGGAAGGCTGAGGGTTGACTAGAGGTTTATGAACAAGAGTTAAGGAGCGAGATTTAGCATTGAATAAGAATAATGTTTGAATTTTTACAAGATGATTAAAGACAATATCAAGTATTGAAAAAAAAAAAAGACAGAATTCACATTCGGAGAAGACGGAATTGAATATTTTGGTTGTTCTCAAAAGGTCGCCTGTTGGTTACGGCCGGGTGGTTCTAAAGTTTAAAGTCTTTATTTTCTCGAGTACTTGGAGAGAAGCTGTGAGGTGAGATACTCTGCGGGGCCGGTTATCAAGCTTTTGCTTATGGCTTTTTTCTATAGCCGTCTTTTGGATTTGAGCTTCAAAAGCTATTTTACTTTTTCCTTTCCCCTCTTTCTTCCCCTCTTCTTCTTCAAGGCCCTGTATCTGCAGGTAACCAACCCACTAAACATCTCAATAGTGACATTTAACATTTACTTTGCATATATAGGTATATAATATGTATTATGTCCATCATTGCTGGTTAAAAAGAACATATATCTAGTTTGAAAAGATCTGTTGGAAGAGAGTATAAAAGTGTTAAAATGCAACCCCTCTGTCTGTTCCTTCCCTTTTTGACTTTTCCCCCCTCTTCCTTTGAGGTTCCTTCCTCCGACGCGTCAATGAGAGCATGAATAAGGCAAGACCAAGAAGAATAGGAAGAAAGAGGCAATTTCTCTTTTATTTACTTTAGATTTTGTTTTCTTTGTTTGAAGAATCATAACATTAGATTGATAAAACGGCAACTACCAATCTTACTGAATTTTTGTTTTCTTTTCTCACTTCTATTTTTTTTTCTAGAAAAGGAATGAACCGACGAAACGTTAAGATTGCAATTTTTATTTTTTTTCTCTTCTTTTCTCTTTGATTTTTGACGATTGGTTTAATTTTTTTTTATATCTTTTTTTTTTGTGGTTGAGTAAGGTTTTCATTGACAGGCCAGGCCATGGATGAATTTCTTTTTTTTATTTGTTTTGTGTATACTTTAATCCATCGATTCATTTGATCACAGTTTTTATTTTTACCTTGATTATTTGCATTAGTGATTGATCAACTTTTATGACGAACGAGGCGTCTACTTTTCGCGTACAGTAGTGAGACTCTTATTTATTTATTTTTCTTCTATTTTTTTTTCTATTTTTTAAACGCTCGCTTCGAGTTATTACCTGTTGCTTGTTGGTTGCTCTTTCCCTTTTGTATACTTTTTTGTTATTTTGCAACTGGTAAGCTGACGACGAACTGCAAAATCACACATCACAAAAAAAGAAAATACTTGTTTTTTTTTTCCGTCTTCTTTTCAATTCAAATCATTTTCAATTGTACCCGCGGACAAACAAATCATTGACATCGTCTTCATTTCTATCAAATCTTTTTTTTTATTTTTTTATTTTTTTATTTTTTTATTTTTATTTTTATTTTTATATATATTCCCGCTCCTGCCAATTTCTATATACTCTTCTCACGCTTTCATCATCTCTTCTTTGTTCTTTGTTTTTTCCCTTGTCAGTTCCCGCCTTTCTTTTTTTCTTTTTCTTTTTTTCCTTTAAACCCCTCTGGAATTGTCTCGTTTCTTCTGGTTTTTTCTTGTCATCATCATCAGAAGCACGCTCTGTGCCTCGTTTCAATCATCATCTCCATTTCTTCGTATCACCATGAATCTACAACCAACTCCTCACGCCGGAACTAGTCCGTCTTCGGCCGACAGTGGTCCCGTCCGAAGTCCTCCCGAGACTGATCCACAGTTCAATCCTCCGCCTCGTCAACAGGTCCATCATTTCATGCAACAACAACAACAACAACAACAACAACAACAACCTGTTCCTATCCCGCCTTCATCTTCATCATCACATGTGCAACAAAGACAACTTCCCCAGAATGTCCCTCTTGTCAAACTGGAGCATACACCAGTCCCTTCCTATCCACCCCAAGGAACCAAGGGCGCACCGAGCGATCCGACGCCGGCAATTGCGTCCAAGCGCCCCGTATCAGGCCCCTCTGCGTCTAGTGGCGGCAGTTCTTCTGGTCACGGACATGGGGTGTCGGCTAGTGGCAAGCCTATTCGGCGGCGCATGCGCATGATCACCAGTTGCTTTGAATGCCGGAGACGCAAGCTCAAGTGCGACAAGGGCCATCCGTGCACCAACTGTACCAAGAACTCTAGATCATGTATCTACCTGGCACCACGCCTAGACGATGCCGGCAAGATGCGGTTCAATGAGATGAAGGAAAAGGTGGGCTCCTTGGAAAGGGCAATGGAGAGAGACATCGTCTTGACGGCACAGAAACAGAGGAACTTTGCCCTTGTAGCAGATGCCGTCGGATGTGAGGAGGAGTATGAGGCCGAGTTGCACCCAGGTGACATGATGAGTGCCGAGAGTATCATGCAGACCGAGGCAGAGTTGCCAACCGGAGCTTTGGTAGACGTGGTTCTAAGGATATCCCGAGTACATCTTCATATCCGAACCGAGGCGCTTGTATTGGCACGGTTCAGCTCCGATGTAAGTTGTGACTCTCAAGGGGGTTGACTAATAAACTGAGGGAGGGACTAACTTTTTTTTTTTTTTTTCAAAACTTTTAGACTCTGCCAATGGATGAACTTAAAGAGTTCATTGACCTTGGGGCTTTACAGCCTCCTCCAGGCCAGCTTCCTGCGTTTATAAAGTTCTCTCCAGATTGTGTCATGCCCTTCACCGACGATCATCTCAACTCTGGTGGCGCCAGTTTCAGTGCTTCTCTCCGGAGCTATCCGTGCCTCAGTTCAGTTCTTCCATCCCGACAGATTGGTGATTTCCTGGTCAGACATTACCTGAACTCGGTACATATTGTTTGTCCGTGTCTCAATGACCGCGCCTTTGAGAGACTGTACCTGGCATTCTGGAAGGACCTCGGAGTTCCACATAGGGAACCTGCTGCCGATGTCTATGCCATGGTGTATGCCGTCATGTTTGCTGCCTTGATGTCACTTTCAGACCAAGACTTTCATGCTGGAACCGGTGCGATTCGGACCGAAGAGCTTTCTCGATTAAAGCTGGCAGTGGAGGCTTCTTTACATCGTGCCGAGTATATGCGTGGTCTGTCCTTTAGGTCTTTGCAGTCGCTTGTTATCTACTTGCTTGCCATTTGCCGCACGGAAATATCGCGTGCCCACTCAGCTGCTGTCGGAACAGCACTACGGATAGCCGAGTGCATGGGTCTTAGTAAAGACGGAGAACACTTTCGCCTAACGCCTTCTGAAATCCAACAACGTCGCCTTGTCTGGTACCAACTCTGTTTTCTTGATATCCGAACCTCGGAAGCTCAAGGGCCTCGCCCATTCCTTCGACGTGAAGACTTCAACACCAAGTTGCCGATAAACTTGACCTTTGCCCAGATTGAAGAAGCTGAAGCCACAGCCACGGCTGCCACTCCCGGGTCTCCTCCGCTATCGCTTATTCGGATGCCAATCGAGTCACCGCATTTCACGCCAATGATTTTGTCCATTGTACGGTTTGAAATTATAGAACTGACACGTGCCATCTGGTGGGATCGACAGCGGACCGAGGCCAGACGTAGCACCATCACCGAGATGTTGTCACGAGTAGACGATTTCCGCAAGTTTGTGATTTCAAAGTATGATGGCAGGCTATTGACTGATGTACCGCTGCAACGATATACGAGACTTGCCTTTTATTTGCAGATTTATCGGTTGTATGTGGTGGTGCTCATGAGATATCATCACCCTTCGGCAACTCCATTGCCACAAAAGCTCAACTCGGTACTCATCCGTGCCTGTATCATGATTGTCGAGCTTACAATCCAACTTGCTACGGACCTGTCATTTGCCCAATGGCGCTGGTATATTGGCGCCTACACCCAATACCAGCCTGCTCTCCTGTTGGCCCGCGAGATGTTTGACAACCCCAATAGTCACGAGGCTGATCGCATCTGGCCCATCCTAGACTTTGCCTACAACATGGAACCCAAGGAGCCCCGGCAAATCAAAATCAAGCGCATCATGGCCGAGATTGTCGGCAAGCTACGCGTGTACCGGGAACTGCGAACGCCCACGTGGATGGTGGATCCTCGCAGAGCCGCTCAAATACGCCAACTAGTGTCCGATTCGACGGCAGCTAGAAGTAGTAGTACTGCGATACCGGTGGGGGGGGGCATGCAGGGACAAGGGCAGACTGGCCCGGGCCCGGGCCCGGGCCCGGGTAGTCAGATGGGACATTTGTCGAATATACCTGTGAGTGTATTTCAGCCGAGATCTAGTGCAATGGTCCCATTGGGGATACCGGCACAGGCGATCCCAACGACAGATCCGATGGCCTATGAAAATTGGCAGAGGTCTTTTGATCCGTCGACGGGGTACGGAATAAGAGCCGTGGGGCAGGCAGGAATTGGACAGGCCGAGGTGATGAGTTATGAAGTTGGGATTGATTGGGTAAGTATTTTGCTTTTTTTTTTTTTTGGCTCCTTGTATTACACAAGGAACTATATTGACTGACTTTTGGGTTGTGCAGGACATCATCAACAACATTTTCCAGCATGATCCCATTACTGGCGATTTGACTTTGGAAGGATATAGAGATCTGACTTTATCAATGCAATGGCGGAACTAGACGGGCGGTTTCGGAGATCAAGAGCAGGTTCAGATGCAACCGTATTGGCAAACGGGAGGGAGGGAATATATGATGTAGGCAAAGAAGAAGAAGAAGAAGTGGCTAGTCAAGGTTGTTCATGTACACAGTATGGCATAAAAAAGGAATCAATAGAGTCAAGTTGGGGATGAATGTCTAGGACGTCATGGGGATGACGTAAGCAAGGCATAAGGGGATTATGTAAGATGAGCGGTGTAGATATTCATGACGTATATGCATAACGGGTTCAATATATTGGATAAGTACAAGGTTAATAAAAGGTATAGCGTACATGTGTGTGTGTGTGTGTGTGTGTGTGTGTGTGAAGGAAGTGTATTATGTAAACGACAGTAAAATGCCAAGGAAACAATCATAACGGGTCATGAGCTACGATACGATAAGATACAGAAAGATATACAAAGAAAATAACGGGGGAAAAAAAATACACAACATTGCAAACATGGTATCCTCCCCCAAAATACAAGACAAATAAATGTGAGAATGAAATAATCCAACGATTTGGCGCCTCGGAGGAATAATCAGAGAAGAGAAGAAAAGAAAAAAAAAGAAATAAATTGGAATAAATGTGGAAAATAGATGGCAACGAGAGATTCAACTCCGGGATAGATAAGAGAGGATAGAAAGAAACAAGGGAAGAAAGAAACAAAGGAAAGAAAAAAAAAAACAGCAACAAGAAACAACAGGAAACAGATACAACCACTGCATCTTCTGCCTATAAGCAGAGAGATCCCGACCAACGGTGACTGGAAACACCACACCCCTCTTCCATCTCTCCTCTACACCCAGGCACCACTCGCCTGCGAATCATCCGCCATCTGACTGTGAACACTAACTCCCCCCGCATCACTACTCTGCGTAGTCCCAGTCGACCCCTTCCTCCCCGACGCCAAGATAACCTGCGCCGGATAAACCACAAGCTCATCATCTCCCTCGCCGGCATCATTAGCCTTCTTAACCACTAACGGGAACAAAATCATCCGAACCGTAGCACCACGGGCTTCCAGCTGCTGCGGACTCTCTGTGAGTTTAGCAGCCGAGGAGCCAGTGACGTGCATAGTGGCTGCCCGGAAGGGGACAGGCTCGACAAGTTCGCCGTTGGTGTCGTATTCGGGCTGCGGAGGGGGGAGCATCTTGTACTCGGCCTTTTGACGGCGCATTTCAATAGAGAGATCGACGGCTTCATGGAGGACCCGGCGGAGTTGGCTTTGGATTTGCTGTTGGAGGTGTTGCGGTGGGGGCAAGAGGGTGGAAAGGGTGAGGAGGACGGCTTGCACGACGGCTTCCGTGTCTTGGTGGCGTTGTTTACGGAAGTTGTCGCGACGGGAGAGAAGAGTGAGGGTAATGGCACGCCATTGGCGGACGGCAGCGGGAGGGCCGACTTCGTGGAGGTGCTTTTCGAGCTGCTTGAGCTTGCCACGTTGTTCACGGTCCATACCAAAGAGGAAGCGGGTAAAGATGAACTCCCAGACCATGTTCATGGCGACCGACATGAAGACGTCGCGGCGCTTGACACGGTCGCGGAGGTAGTGGTCGACGTTGGTGCCGTCGAGAACGGCGTTGTCAAGGCGGTCGAGGATTTTCTCATCTTGGATGTGAAGGGTTGGCCGGCAGGTGTTCATGTCAGAGAACTTGGAGAAGCGGAGAACCCATTGGGAGACGTGCTGGAAGAGGGCGTTGCAGCGGTGATCAAAGTGGTCTTCGTTGTAGATGGTCAGGTAGGTTTCTGGGGCACCAGCGTTGGCGAGGATCTGAGCCTGGAATTCGCGGATGCGGTTGCGGGAGTCCTCGAGTTGTTGACGGAGTCCGTTAATCTCGGCATCGCGCTCGGCAATCGCCTTATCGACATCCTCATGGATAGCCCGGCTGCGGGCAATCTCCTCTTCGTTCTGTGCATTTTGGGTTGAAAGATCCCGGTTGGTTTCCTTCAGGCCCTTGTTGACTTCATGCAGGCGGGCAAGCTCCTTGCGGACTTGCAACAGGTTTGTCTTGAGTTTGTCGACTTCAGCATTGCGCTCGGTGAGCATGGAAGCAGCCTGACGAGCGATGCCGACTTGGAAGTTTTCGCGTTCTTCGCGGAGGTTTTGGTTCTCGAGGAGCAGTTGATCGACGCGGTTGGTGAGTTCGAGGACTTGCATGGAGCGACGGCGCATCGACGTGCGGGCACCAGCGGGAGAGGCAGTGCCCATAGCATCCTGATAGCGGTTGTAGCCGCCGGTTAGCATCATGGTTGACATGTTTGTGGGTGAATGACGATTGATGGATGGAGGTGGCGATGGAAGATGTTAGGCAATTAGCGCAGAGGCTAAATTCCAATGGACAATTGAATAGCTATTGACCAATTTCGGAAGACAATAGACAATGACGATGAGGAATGGAAAGAGAAAAATAGACAATAATCCGAGAAAAATTTTCCGATGGAAATGGCGAAAAAGAAAATAAAAGAGGCAAAAAAAAATAATTTTTGTGCGTCTTCAATTTCGGTCAATTCACAAACAAGGAAAGAACCAAGGCAATGAAATGGAATATGGAAGGTGATGGATGCAAAGGGGAAAAAAGAGAGAGAAAGGGTAACTACTCTTTCGGGGCGTTGGGTCAAAATGGAAAGAAAGAGTCAAAGTGGGAAGGAAATTTTGGGTGGCTGGGGGAAAAAGAGCGAGAAGACCATGTTTCTCTCTTTTTCTTCTTCTTCTTCTCCTTTCTCTTTTTTTTTTTTTTT
>MKGJ01000377.1:7496-21904 GCA_002018255.1 Bretziella fagacearum | reverse complement strand
CCCCCCTGAGTCGTGCTTGCATCTCCTCCACATAGGGCAAAAACACGCCGTCAGAGTTTCTTTTGTTGGGACTGAATTGTGATCTACCTCTAAATACGAAATTCAATGCGCCTTGTCATCGTAATGGAACTCACCCGGATTAACCGGCCATTATGCTGCTCAAAAGTCCGTCTCTTATGATACAGCGTGTTCATGGGTTGAACAGGTCCGAAAACAAGTGCTAAGGAATGAAGCCCCAGGAACGTATACAGCATATCACACTAAAACATTGTTGCGTGTTACGTTACAGATGACACTATAACTATATCGTGTATATGTCCTTGAATCGATTGTTATTGTCATCTCTTGATGGCTTCATCACTAGATCGAAGCCTTTGATCAACCTGAACAGTCTAATCTATGTCAAGCTATAAATCCGACCTGTAGCATCCGGAGTTGTCCTCTCCACTAAAACCTGCACAGTGACAGGCACTCCTGTTGGAGAAATTTGTTTGCTAATTATGAAAGCTTGGACGAATAACCCCCTCCCCCCCCTCTATAGCCCAGGCCACAGTAACTCGGGTTGTGAAACAACTCACTTTTTTTTTGCACACTCAGACTTTTATCATCAAACAACTTGACTCGGCTTCTGATGGTATGACATACCGATCCAGTATCTAGTTTGATCCCGTGTTGACACATGACGCTTGGGCTTTTGGTGGCTAATATGTAAGTACCTACATATGTACTTGTATTATCTTGATCCGGTGTTGGCCGTTTAAAAGTAATGCCAACGTCATACTGGCAGCGGTCAAATTTACAAACTGATGTAGAACCACATTTTTTTTTTAAAATTTTTTTTCCTTTAGAATCAGTAATCTCATTCAGCTTTAAAGCTATGGAGTTTTAGAACTACATTTGATATCTAGGCAAGTGGCAGATGTACCTACTTACCTACTTCCTCTACCAAATTCATGCAATTCATATTGAGTTCATGCCATTTTTTGTTCCTTGTGATGATCTCACATCAGAAAAACATGGCCATCATGTCGGGCTGCAAGTATTTTGAGATGGATCTGTATGCTGTGCAACGGAGACTAGCAAAATTTAAAAAGGTCACGGAGTTTATTTCTCCGAATGCCGACAATAGAGCTCCTGGTGGATCCTGTATTTATTTTTTTGACACATGGGTTGTGGGAGCATATCTTATCGATAATCCACTATCGATAAGATTCAGGACATAGGACGCCGGTGTAATGGGGATTATGACGAGCTGACTGTAGCCCTTACAATTATTACACAGAATTGTATCGAAGAAATGATCAAAGATGTAGTGGTACAAGTTCATATATCTCCCATGAACCACTAACAAGCTAATGAATTCTGATGACTAATCAAGCCAGCTAAACATGCTGATTTTTCCTCAAATCAACAGCATCAAAGGTCTCGAATCAGAGAGCTGAACTCAATAACGTGGTGTGTCACTAGAATTGATCATGGATGGGAAATCTTCTACAATCCACCAATATATAATCTGCCTCACTTGGCTCTTTATTTCGAACTTGTTGGCCATTGAAGTGACCCTACATGTCTATAGACTAACCAGGTCCTTTCTAGTTCTGGAATAACAACTTGGATGCAGATATTTACAGACTGTAAGAGAAACTTCTCGAATTGGTGATATCTTGCTGATATCGATACATCATTATCAATATCCAATCAACAACCTTTATTTTGTATCATCGATTATAAAATTTCACAGCGTTTTCTCGGGACATACAATTTGCTTTTCTTCTTTTGCTCTTCTTCTTTTCTTCTCTTCTTTTTCGCCTTTTTTTCAATATCTTGTCCCTGCCATATGTTCAACTTGATCGCGATAACCGAAACGAAAGCATACGTACCACTACGTCAATCTTAGCAACTTCAATCCTATCCAAAACTAACTCTGACGCAATTTTGCTGTTACAACCACTCTGTGATTTTTTACTATTATTTTTCCTTTTTCCTTTTTATTTTCGCTAACCTAAGCTACCATTCACACCAACCGCTCGTCTTGTTGTTGTTTTTGTTTATCTTGTTGTTGTATCCCTCGCTTGAGCCAATCCAATCGTTATCTTGCATATAACGTCAATTTTTTTTTTTTTTGGCCAGGAGGCACGGCAACAATCATTTGAATAGAGGCCCCTTTCAGGCATTTGTCTACCGTCTTCTTTCACATAATTGCTCTATTCTTGAAGTCTAGGACACTGAAGAAGACCATTTCTTTGCCTACTTACTCTTTATTCTTACCAAGGCCTCAAAAAGAAAAAAAAAAAACCCCCCCCCTTCTGCCTCGGTATCTGCCCGCCGCAAGTTATTCTCCGCTTACGGCAATCTTTGCCGTCACTTAAAACTTGCGCGCGTCTCATCATGACAGCCCTCCGTTATATATTCCCACTGTCTGGCCCGGCCCACTCTCGGCCTGGCCCGCCTGCTAAATTATCCAGCCAACAGTCATCTCCTATTCTCACACTTCTTTCTCCAGTCCTTGCTCTCCTGTTCGTCTTCAATGCCGCCCTCACCTTCCTCGGAACCCTTTTTCCATTTCGCGTTCTTCGGTCGTTGCAAATCTCCTTGGAAGTTAGGTTGCCGTTCCTGACGCATATCAAGTACCGCTTGAGACGACTGCGCAAGGCTATTGATCGAGAGTTTGTGGCCTTGGTTTTGGGACATGGCAGAGAGATTTGCATGGTAGTTTTTTGGCCTGGGTGGATTGTCATCGGCGGGCTTTACTTTTTGGGGCGTTTGTTGACGACATGAGTCGTTCATCATCTTGTTACGACTTCAATGCGATCTTGGTATCAAACATGGCTTACCATGGGAACGGCGATACCGTGGTTGTTGGTCTCTGATACATCAATCTTCACACCACCCAAAAAAAAAAAATTTGTTGTTGTATAGCGTCGGCCTTGCATTCTGGTGTTATTAGACTACACTATGTTCAGATCTACAGCATTGCTGCTCATTTCCCATTACTTCTCTCATTATACATAGCGAGCCACTCGATACCCTTTCCTTTTTCCTTTGTCTCCAATTACACACCCCAAAACATAGTCTTCTCTCATGAATAGAAAAAAGCATTCCCACCAGTATCACGTTTGATGTTTTTGCTGTAATCCGTATCCGGACTAAACTTTTGCCATGTGCTTGCGGGGTAAATGTGCTTGTTCCGCGCATACCATCTTCGGTCAACGACTTTTGTGAAAGAAGGGTCATCCCATACGCCCTCAAGAACACCAATATCTGGAAGAGCGAGCTTTTTTTCTGCCTTTGTCTCCAAGCCACCCTTCGCCATTTCTGATTTCGTCTTGCTGCTTTCCGGAGCTTGATCACTAAAATCGAACAGTCGTTTGCCACCAGGCCCTCTGGTTTTGTTCATGATAAAATAGTAAAAGTCATAATGATGAGGGATGATAATCGTGCCTCTGACCATGATAAGGTCATCAACTCCAACACGAGCCCATTCTTTTCGGCTGCCAACACCACCAACTCTCAAGTTCGCACCGACCTTTCGACTCTTATCCAGGAAAACCCACGGGTAATCGCCCTTCCGCACACGAACTATCCCACCAGGGATATCGGTTCCATCGTAAAAGACAAATGGAATGGCAATCTCGGTATTTTTGATAGCATCTTGTAAAACCAGAAACTCCCGACGCAAGGCATCGCGCTCGGCTGCCTCTCGAGCTAGCGTAGACTTTGTGAGAATTTTCGGGGCTACGACAGAATTGTTGGCTGCAACCTTGGCCTTTGGTGGAATCGCGTCTTTGTTGGTCGAGGTATCTTTGGTTTTGGTATCGTCATCAGTAAGGGTGATTGTGACCTTTGCTTTCTTCTTTTTAATCACTGGCGTTACAGCATCTTCCTCTTCCTCTTCCTCTTCCTCTTCCTCTTCCTCATCACCAAAAGAAAGCTTCGTCTTATTAGCCGCCTTGCGCTTCTTCTTCACTTTCTTATCGGTCGATTGGTTGTTGTTGTTGTTGTTGTTGTTGTTGGTTCCAGACTTAGGTGTGGGAGTCGTTCCTGGCGAGACAAGGGTGTTACCAAGTAAAGCTTCACGAGCTTCACGTTCTTGGGCTTCTTGCACTTCGGCTCGTCGTTTACGGAAGTCGGAGAGGTGGACGAGGCCGACAGTTGTGGTGGAGAGGGGATCGTTGGAGACTTTGGGGGTTTGAGAGGAGGTGAATCGCGACGACATCGTGGTCGAGTATCAAAAGGATAGAAGGTATATTAAAAGATAAGGGAGAAACTGAGGTTTTTGATATTGTTATTCGAGTGATGATAATGTTGTGAGATGGTGGCAATCGCGTTATCGCGGTCGCATCAAATTGTGTTGATGAATTAGAACGGGGATCAGCTTATCGATAACGCAATGCTTAGTCAGCACACCTTTCTTGGGGGTGAGCGTATTCGTATGAAGTCTGACACATCAAATTCCTGTGAAATCAGGTGAAGCGAAGCGACATACATGTGTGTAAGTACATTGTCAATGCCGGTATTGTGGTTGTGTATTACAGAAAATCGTGATACCGTAATGGGAAGAAACGTATGTATGTATACGTCATACCTTCAATCTTTGAGCATCACTGTAGATACCTTCATATATGTACTCAACCTCTAACCAGATCACGGGAGGGGGGGGGGGTTCATGACCAAAACCTATTAGTGCTCTGTTTGTTTCAACATGTCCCTTGCGTAGCAGCATGCTAGCATACCCCCCCGCCTTCTCGAGATGGGAGGACGAAGGGAAACCCAAAAAGGAATATCAACTGATTATTGTTACCTGAAGAGAGCAACCAAAGTCTGAGATCAAGGGAAGAAAGACTGGCTCCGAATCGAGATTAGCTTCGATTTCTGGGAATTTTTACAAGGAAAACTTCGCCACATTGTTCTGTTATTTTGAACCAGAGGAGAACTTTGAGCTCTTTTTTTTTTTTTTTTGCACTTCAATAGTCCAAAATATACCCAAAAGACTACATAATCATCAAATACTTGAAGCCATGGCTCGTTGGACGTTAATGTCCTTACTGGGCTTGTCGCCTACCAACCCAGAAGTAGAAGATGCCAATGAAGCCTGGCTCCGCCAGGAACACCAGTCGCGTAAGTCAGCGCTGACCTTTTGTTCTCTCTCTAACGCAATTGATTCCATCGTACCTACTAACAATTACAACCCATTAGTCCTACCTCGTTTCAACCATGAAGATCTCCCGTCAGCCTTTCCCGCTTTAGAGGTCACCAAAACAGCTCTCCGCCTCCGGTTTCTCATCGAAGAGTGTATCCCCTGTGAACTCAGGCCCGAAGAAGTCACTCGGCCGCACAGCACTATAATCACGCCGGCTGTCATCGCTACCGCCAAGGACGCCGGTGGTACCGAATACGCATCTTGCGTCGTCTTCTGTTTGCTCATTTGCAAGCAATGGTTTGCGCGCCAGGCCCTCTTGGAGCTTTGGGATGCGGATCTCCATAAGTTGCGGGCTGAGGCTTGTGAAGTTATCGCCAAACAGTTGATAGAGGGTGAAGCGGAGTTGCCGTATCTGCTGCATGCGGTACTGCTTAGACGTTACTCGATCCTGGTGGATGGAGAACCCACTGTAGCTGTCAATGTCATTGAAAAGGCAGTTGATCTTCATGCCTTGCGTGTCATTTGCAGCAGTGGCTACCAGAAGTGCATTGCATATCTATGGAAGGGCTGGTTGGTTCAGGATGAGAATGACCCGAGTCGTTTTGTTGACTATGTGCAAAAGGCCGATAACCGGTTCATAGTTCACATGGATCCGGATCGTATGCGGGCGCCCATCTACCAAAATGCGGCGCAGCTTCTGGTATCATTGCTTTACCTTGCCCTCTACACAGCTGCTATCAACTCTATCAACCCAGCTGGTGACCTTGATGCTACTGAGATGATCCTCTATATCTTCACGGTTGGCTACGTAGTGGACGAAGCTGTCAAGGTGTGGAAGGCTGGCTACCACATCATTGGATTCTGGAATGCTTTCAACGGCGGCCTTTACTCGATTCTCGCAGTATCGTTTGTTCTCCGGCTCGTCGGTCTCTCCTACGCCATTGGAGCCTCGGATGGCCTCCGTGAATACTACTCGCGTCTGAGTTACAATTTCCTTGCTTTCTCCGCACCCATGTTCTGGAGTCGACTACTTTTGTATCTTGACTCCTTCCGCTTCTTTGGTGCTATGCTGGTTGTTCTCAAGGTCATGATGAAGGAGTCGCTGATATTCTTTGCCTTGTTGACGGTCGTTATTATCGGGTTTCTGCAAGCTTTCCTAGGTCTTGACATGGCTGATGATTTGGTTGCTGATGACATTTTCTTCATCATCAAAGCCATGGCTAATGGAATCATGGGGTCACCTGAATATGCTGGTTTTGATAATTTTGCACCGCCTTTTGGGTTGATTCTTTACTACATGTTTACTTTTGTGGTTATGGTCATTCTCCTAAACATCCTGATTGCCTTGTACGGAAGTGCGTACTCGGACATTTACGAGAATGCCAATGACGAGTTCTTGGCTTTATTTTCGCAAAAGACCATGCAGTTTGTTCGTGCCCCTGATGAGAATGTCTATATTCCGCCGTTAAACCTCATTGAAATAGCTGTTGCTGCTTTTACTGAGTGGTGGATGCCCAAGGTTCGTTTTGAGCAACTCAACGATATCGTCATGGCCATCATCTATAGTCCCGTTCTCTTTGTTGCTGCCTGGTTTGAGACCCGAGCTGCTAATGTCATTACGCACAACCGCCTACGTGGTGAAGAGGATGATGATGTTATGCACGAATGGGAACAGATTCGGGATGCTCTTGATATGGAGGGTGAAGGTTGGACCAAGAGAGTTTATGAGGCTAAGAGCAACGTTGAGGAGGAGCCGGCTGTATTGGAAGTGAAGAAGTTGGCTCGTGAAGTTGCTGAGCTAAAAGCATTGGTGCTTCAATTGCGTAAGCAGCCAGAGTGACCAGAGTGAACCGAAATGCCTCTGTTGTATGAATGAGGTTTCTGTGATTACGGAGGGGGGGGGGGTGTCATTATCTTGATTTCCAGGACTTAAATTCAACGAAATACCACATCTTCAATAACTAGAATACTCTAAAAGCATTAATTGATATTGTCAATTTGTCAAGATTTGAAGGGGCTCTTTTTGTCTCTCGGTCTTCATCGAGACAACCATCTGAATCTGACTAGAATGCAAAGTGCATATCGGCTACAATAACTAATACTGCGATATTACTATCACCGACATTGCGTGTTCATTCCAAGTCTTATCTATTATAGCAGATGGCAAGCTGAATGGATTATCTACCCAAGTCATTCCATCTCATACTATAAAGACATAATCTGCTTCTATGTTTCCAGTTGATGAAGGCACTATGGTTGCCGTCAACTCAAATATGAATATTGTGGTTCTTTCCAAAGCAAATTAAATATGTCGCCGCCCATATTGTAATTGGTCTACAACCTCTTCTTCTTTCTCCATCTTCTCTCCCTGGAGAAACTACACCATCTGTTTTCCTTTGTAACGCCCCATTATCATGCGGACTTTCCATACTCTTGTTTTAGCATTGCTGATAAGCCTTGTCGGCATCGATTACACATTTGGCACAAAAGTTTCTCCTTCAGTATCTCCTCTTCCCATCACTGGCCCGACCAACTCTACTCTGATCCGTGATGTTCTCATCATCGGAGGTGGAGCAACCGGCACTTATGCGGCTATCAATCTGACTGACTCTAGCCACTCAGTTACAGTGGTGGAAGCCACTCATAGACTTGGCGGACATGCCGCGACATTCTTCGATCCAGTCTCTGATCGATCTGCTGAATACGGTGTTATCGTTCTCTCTGACGAACCGGTGGTCCACGACTTTTTGACCCAGTTGAATACTTCTTGGACGAAGACACCGATGGATGGTTCCAATATTCATTACTTTGACTTTAGGACAGGACTGGAGAACCCGGATGATGTTGAACCAAAGCCTTTCGATGCCTTTTCCCGTTACTATAGGCTACTTTTGAAGTATCCGTTTCTTCTTGCTAAGGGTATTGTGCTCCCCGACCCCGTTCCGGAAGAGTTGCTCATGTCTCTCGGAGATTTCATAGAGAAGCATGAGCTCAGCGAGCTCTCTCGTATCTTTTTCCAGTGGGGCCAAGGTTTAGGCGATGTTTGGAAAATCCCAGTTCTATACGCGATGAAGTACTTCTCACAGGCGTTTGTTCTTGGAGCTGCCGGTACACAATTCATCTCACCAGACACTGGAAGTATGAAGAGTATCTACAGAAGGGCTGCTTCATTGTTAGGCGACAAGGTACTATATGACAGCCGGCTCAAGTCAATTGACAGAAGTCATGTCGACCGAGATGGTTACATTCAGTAAGCATAGCTCCATTCCGATGTGCCTGTTGCCTTGTTTTGCCTGTTCAACGTGGATTAACTAACACATCTCCTCCCCCGGATAGCGCAGTTGTTTCCACATCCTCTGGTGATGTCAGAATCAAGACAAGGAAGCTTCTCGTGACGATTCCACCGCTTCTCGGTCCTTCTTACCTCGATCCAATCAACCCTGATAGTACAGAAAAGATGTTGTTTAGCCAGTTTAAGCATTTCAATCTATGGGCGGCTGCTATCAAGGACCCTGCTTTGCCTCCAACGATGAATCTTCAGAACGTTGCTCCTGGTATAATACAATCAAGTACAACCTGGCCACTCTCCCCGCGGTGTACTACTTTCGTGTCACTCCAGCTCCTGGTGACTGGGCTACAGCGTTTGGGACTCCTCATGACGAACAGTTTACTGAAAATCAGGTCAAGACGCAGATTCTCCAAACTCTCGAGCGGTTGCATGCAAATGCCGGTTTCCCTAATTCAACTTGTGTCGGTGATGCCGAAGTCGTGGCATTCAACAGCCATAGTCCGTATGAACTCACTGTTCCAGTCAATGCGATTCGTGGAGGTTTCTACAAGAAGTTATATCAGCTACAAGGACATTTGAATACTTACTGGACTGCTGCTGCGTGGGATGCTCATGACTCCAGCGGGCTGTAGAGATTCACAGGTGGTGTGTTGGAAAGGTTATGGGCGGAACTCTAATTTTTGTGGTGGTAAAAGGCATGACAGCAGAATATTAATCAGACAAGAATAAACCAGATGAAGAATTAGAAAATAGCTACAAAAATACATGTTTTATAAAGCCAAGGGCTGTAGTTTAGTGATTCCTTTGACCCCTAAAAGCAATAGCAGTTGCAAAGGTTCACGGCTCATTTTTCTCTTTTTTCTTCTTTCTAGTGACGCCAAACACTTGATCAATACATACATATTTAACATGCCCCGATTTTTTCATGGAATTGTCAAATCTATACTGCGTCACCCATCAATGTCATCATCATCTCTCTCACATCCAACGTTCAACACTTCAATCTTGCATAGATTTACATTTCCATTTGCATCATATTTCCACACCCAGCCCGTCCCCCCCCAAAATGGCAAACATCAACGTCGCCGACATCCCAACTTTAGCGGGAGATTCCCCATCTCCGTCCACCCCTACTAACAATAAACACATCTCTCACGTTATCGGCGCCATCACTACAATCAACGCTGACGCTATTGTCAACGCCGCCAACACATCTCTCCGTGGTGGCGGTGGTGTCGACGGCGCTATACACCGTGCTGCTGGCCCGGATCTTCTGAAAGCTTGTCGAGTGTACCCCGGGTGTGAAGTTGGTGATGTCAAGGTCACGCAAGGATTTCGTCTGCCGGCGAAGTGGGTGATCCATGCCGTAGGACCAATTTATCATCGGCATGACGAGAGAGAGGCGGGAAAGTTACTGGCGAAGTGTTATGAGAGGAGTTTGACGGTAGCGAGGGAAAAGGGATGTAAGACGGTGGCGTTTAGTGCGATTAGCACTGGGGTTTATGGATTTCCCAAGGTTCGAGCGGCGGGAATTGCTTGTAACACGGTGAAGCGGTGGATGGAAAGTGAAGGATACGAGTTCGATAAGGTCATTTTTGTTACATGTCCAGATGATGGGGTCTATGGAAGGGTTTTGCCTTAGTAAATTCCCGACAGATGCTTGAGACGTAAAGAATCCCAAGTTTTCCTCTCTAGTCACGAAAGCCTCTCTTAATATAGATACCAGTTATATTATACTTGGACCACCCCCCTTATGCTACTCTTGCCTCCAGAAACTTGATCAACTCATCCACAGCCCACAACAAGGTCTTTTCCATGTCCCCTTCCGCGCGCACCTTGATCTTCTCCTGTTCTATGACATCGGCCTTCATCTCCCCCTCTACGTCACCATCTTGAAACAACCATTTATGAGTCTCCACATAATTTGGCCAAACAATATTCTCAACGTAACCTGGCGGGTCAGTCCAGAAGCCTTCAAGCGTCACATATCCATCACGGTTCTCCCGTCGCTGGATAGCATTAGCCCTTGATACTCGCAAGAACAATTTGAGGTCCATAAGCGGGAAGATTGCCGACAATTCCGGAGTAAACAAGAGAAATCCATCAAAGAAACAGACTCGACGGCCGGATGTAATACACTTCTTGCCTGCGGGCGTCTTCAGCCAAGCGTCTACTTGAACCTTGGCCTTTGTGAGGACTTCATCAGAAACAGGACAAGCCCCGACTGAATTTTGATCCTCTTTGGAGTCAACCATGGGCTATAGATCAACCACGATTAGCAAACCACGATTAGCACAACATGATTTTAAAATTACAAAAAAAAAAAAAAAATAGCGTAGTGGCATACTGGAAATGTTCCCGCGGTTCGAATATGATTCAGAGCCGTCTTCATAGCCATAATATCGAGAGCCTCCACACAATCCCAATCGCGGAGGCCATATTTCAAGGGAAGTCTAGATTATAGCGATACATGAATTAGCGATATGCATCCTGAATATGGAACTTTTCGTTTCTCACGCACTTTTCTTCCTCTCGATAAAAATCATCTTGATGAAGAATGAACGAGAACGGGAGTAGATCTCTCAGTAGACGTGCCAGGGTTGTCTTTCCAGAGGACGAGCAACCGCTGATGGCGATTATATCTGCTTTTGATTCCATGTTTCGCATGTGACATTTCAAAAGAGACGTCGATGATCGATACGTCACTTTGAATCAAGACGCCACTCAATCAATCTTGCGGGGCCTCACGTCACACCAAGTCTACAAAGTGTAACCATGGCCTAGAATACGGTGTGTTTGCACTGTGTTTGCACTGTTCATGTTTATGTCAGCCCCTTTGTCATCAAAGTCGCACAATTATGACACAGTGTATATTGTTTTAATACTGTTAGTAACTTAAGCCTTGTAGTGCCTTCCCAATCATTGCTGCCCCCCCACTAAAACTTTTAAGCCTATCTGCCCTTTCCAGAAACACTCAGAACCAAAGTTGCCCACCAATTAGCATGCATTTTAGCAAAAACCATTGTGTTGTAGTAGCAAACACCTCATCATCAATCGTCCTTGGTCGTCAACCTTTTTAATTTTGGTCTGATTGACACGTTTTTGAAATAGAAATTACATTATATATCTTGCGACATATCGAGATCTTTACCCTGCAAAATACCTAATTGCTTGTCCAATTCTCAGTTTCCCAATACCGAACTGTCTCTCTCATCTTCAACCTCGACTCCACATGAACTTGCCCATCATGCCCACCAACACCGACACGAACGAACATCTCTACAACACCGCCGTAGTCTTCGGCACTTCTCTGGTCACCTTTATCACAGGGTTTCTGTTTGGTATCTACTCCATCCGTGGCTACTTCATCTCTCCCGATCTTGTGGAGGAGCGCCGGAGGAACCTGCACGACCCAGTTGAGAGCGATGAGAGTGATGTAGATGACGATTTACTTTTGGATCATGCGCCGAACTGGGCGAATGGGACTGATGCGGATGCTAGAGATGGGTTAACGCAGGGCAAGGGAAAGAGCAAGAAGATGGAGGAAGGAAATGATGTTAGTGAGGAGTGCAAGTTGGTGCTCGTGGTGCGGACGGATCTGGGAATGACCAAGGGTATGTTTTGTATGACGCTTGGGCATTCTCTACGTTTTCATTCTCTTTGGTAGCATCCACTAACTTTTGCTTTTTCTTCTTTTTCTTTCAATATAGGCAAAATCGCTGCTCAGTGCGGCCATGCCACCCTCGCCTGCTATAAAGCCATCTCCCGCTCCGCTGCCAAATCCCCGCTCTCTTCTGACGCCAAGATTCTCCGCAAATGGGAGACCCTCGGTCAGGCCAAGATTGCCCTTCAAGCTCAGTCAGAGGACCAGTTGATGGAGCTAATGGGTGTCGCGCGGTCTCTGGGTGTCACTGCGCAGGTGATCCAGGATGCGGGGCGCACACAGATTGAGAGTGGGAGTCTTACCGTCTTGGGTGTTGGGCCGGCGCCGCGGAGTCAAGTTGATCAGATTACTGGACACTTGAAGTTGCTTTGAGATAAATTATCTGGAGATGGGGTTCATGGTGGTACATATGACAAGGTATGACAAGGGGCTGGTTTATCTCTGCGTGAAGAATTATTGGTTGGAATGATGATTTAGGATTGGCACAAGTGTTATTAGTGTCACTTCCTATGGATCCAACTAGCAATAGACATGCACAAGCTCAATAACAATGTAAAAACAAGTAGGTACAAGAACAATTGAGAAGTTTGGTATATGAAAAACATGGTTACACCAATGATTCCCAGTTCCGCACTTCTCCTAACAGCGTATTTCTATATTTATTTCCATTCCCAGCCTTTGTCTTTCTGCTTTCCTTTGATGTCCATCTCAACCATTCCTCTCATATTCTCGCATTTCTCTTCCTTGTATAATGTTACATCATTATTTCATCGCATGATTCCCAAATCCCCGACCCACCTCATGAGCCTCTGTTTCCTCCATTCATGACCTTGTAACTCGTGTAAAAAAGAAGAAGAAAATCATCCTTCCTGTTCCCCAGATTCGGACATGTTTGTTCTCTCAGGGCTTGGGTCGGTAGTTTGTATGCAGTTGTCCCCCAATATCAGGTTTCCCTTGCTTAGTTGTTGCCTCGATTCCTGGATGCTTTAGATGTTCTCGGAATGGGGGAACTAACTCAAGTAATTAAATACCTTGGGTCATGGAAGACACCAAGTATAGATGGCTGACTAAGCCTAGATGAATTGGGGCACAAATCTTTTTTTTTCTTTTTTTTTTCTTTTTTTTTTTCTTTTTTTTTACTTCTTTTGTTTTCTAAAGGGCTTACCAAGCACTGTGAAACAAGAGCTGTGATACTCCTACAGGTCAAAACAGTGAACCAGTCGGTCAAAGAGTCAGCAACAACTTGAGGTACAGCATCTACTACCAGGCAACAACATGGGGCTAGTATATTCAAAACACATTCCCCAGAAGTCGTACATCCCCCCCTGTGGGGTTAAATGATGATGGGCTTTGTAACTTTGACTATTCAACCCACCGAGAAGCACATGAGTATATATCCTAAATCCCAAGTCGATGTCGTGGCTTAACAGTTCAATATCATTGGCTCCATCAAGCCGACCTTATCTGTGACCTGTCCTTTTTTCTCTTCTTTTTTCTTCCTTGTTGTTTTCTCGTCGTGTGACTGATTTATGAGATGGTGCCGTGGCGATCTTGCGCGGTTGGGCTGCAGTAGGCTATAGATAATAATTCCAAAAAATTATCTAAATTAAAAATAGCTCATGTTTTCCTACTTGAAGGTTCCTTTTTTGGAGTGCATGCAGCTGAAGCCATCCCGTCCCAAAATCCCCATTGTTGCGGGATTTTGGGCGGGTTTCGTTTTATTATCAGGATACATATATAATTAATTCACTGTTAAATTACACGAACGGGATTGTGACCCGCACATTAGCTGCGCCCTTTGGCCCTTTTTGAACAACTCTCTCTTCCTGCCCAAGACCTACGGCAGTCGTCACGATACTTGAAGGATGAAGGATAAATAAAAATAAAACATGACTCGAGAGATATCCTCTCTTTTGCGTCGCCTCTCTGGCGCTCATCTCATCTCTCTCATCATATCAAATTGAACTTTCTGTAAATGATTCTGTAAATGATCTGCTTGGCATTCTAGCTGCTTCTGGCTATTTGTGACCTTGAGCCCGACGACGCGTGCCAATGGCCCTTTGAGTTGCACCTCCCCCCTCCGCCAATGCAATGCCCAATTTGAGCAAAGAAAAGTTCACACATGGTGTAAATATCATTATCACATTGCTCATTGTACATGCTTGAACCTGAAAAGCGCCAGATCCACTCTCTCACTTCACTTTGACATGGCTATGTATGTGTTCACTTTCATGATGCAATGTGCATGCTCCGACCACATATCAACCTGAGTCTGCAGTTACATGTGCGCGTGACCTTTTTTTTTTTTTTTTATA
>MKGJ01000376.1:0-24089 GCA_002018255.1 Bretziella fagacearum | reverse complement strand
CCTAACCCTAACCCTAACCCTAACCCTATGTTGTCGTGTTACAATGATTACAGTACTAAATCAACTTCCGATATTGGTTGAATCGGGGTTGAATCGGTGTTCAAAATTGGGTTAGAATCCGATTTAAATTTGGACACAAAATTTTGGTTTAAAATCAATTCAATCTACTTGATTTCCTAAAACAGCAATAAAATCTCGTTGGAGTTTCATTACCCTGTTAATTCACTCATTCACCCTTGCCCACCTTAATTATTGGAGTTTTCAACAATCCTTTAAATAGTTCTTAGAGTGTCTTTTAACTTGTATTAAATTTATAAAATTGATATCTTTTTTTTTTAAACTAGATCAAACTTTGAATAGTAGTCAATTTGTTAACCTCTAAGCTCTATGATTCTTTGCAATAGTATTGAGTGTGTCATCAATAGAGATAACACTAGCAGGGCCACCTTTTGTACGGAGGTCATTCAGTAATACTGAAGTCTTAGCATAGATAGTCTCGAGCTCTGGCCGCGCAGATTTGCCAAGGTAAGCTATTTCAAATAATCATATTAGTCTTCATTCATAGTACAGCACACAATCGTCCAACTTACCAAGAATAGCTGAATTCACTTCCTCAGAGACAGCCATTCGGCCACGACGATCCAATAATGGCTGGAACATGGGCTCATTCATTGGATTCTTATACGCCAAGAGTGACCAAATGTCCTTTAGTGCCTTGACAATCTCAATGCTTTTCTCGTGCTTGTACTTCTGATGGAGAAACTGCCCATAGGTCAAAACCTCTGTCTCTAGACGTCGAAGGTTTTCCTGGGTTATATCTTCAACATCATCCCCATTGATAGACATATCATCGTTAGAAGATCGAGCATCTTCAAAAGTAGGCTCGATGAAATCAATCTCCATATTAGCGCTACTAGGAGTGTTGTTTCCTTCAAGCAAAAGTCGGATCTTCGAATTTCGCTGGACTAACTCAATGAATCTTTGACAATCTAGGCGAAACAGTACTTGGAGGTGATTGTCGAGAAGTTTTGGGTAGTTTTCTTCAATGAGTTGTTGCGCATGATCAACATCACCAGTCACAATGGCGTGGCGAATGTCTATGAAGCTGTTAGTCAAAAATATACCCCAAGACAGAGAAGCCATGAAGATGGCGGGATTCCTACTTTGGCGAACAGTCGCATCGCCATCATTCTCCAGTACCACTTCCTTTGGGCATTCTCCCGACCCAATGGACAAATCTACATGTTCCTTGCAAATTTCAGCAGCAAATGCCTTGGCTGTTTCAATGTAGCCATCATGTTGCAAGGCTTGCAAAATCTAAGGATGAGTGTAAGTCACACAAATTTCATAGCCAAGCAAAGGAGCGTTGTGTGTAGATCCAAAAGACTTACCAGAGTTTGCCATGCGGCCTTATCGAAGTATCTGCTGTTGGAAGCATTACTAGTGATGTATTCCCAGGCACTGGAGTTCTCACGCTGTAAGAGAGAGAGAGAGAGAGAGAGAGAGTTGTTAGAGATGTTGACCACAATATTGAGTCAGAGATGGCTTACATCAACGAATTGGTCGATTTCATAGACAAATGGATCATTACCAAAGTTGGTCCGGACAGAATCGCCACTCTTAGAAAATCCTACAATTGGTATCACAGGACCATGAACATCGCGAAAAGCAGTACCTTTCAAGGCAAGGACGTATGAGTTAGTGTTATAGACTAGGTGGTATCTCGTTGATGAAATTGACATACCAAGAAATTGACCATTCTTGGTGAAGAAGATCTCATGAGTCCAGTAGTTAATCCCCGCCCCAACAGTTTCCGTAGGGAGACACTTGTCTGCGTATTTTCGACCATGGTTGGAAGCGGAATACTTGTTACCATCCTCACAGTGAAACGCGTATGAGCCGGATTCATAGCCCGGCACCTTCTTGGGAACGACAGTACTATGGGCGAATCCAACGCAAACTCCGGGTGTTGTTCTCCTACAGACAATTAGCACAACCACCAAAATCATGAAGAATGTACCAAGATATTTAGCTTACGTTGTAGCGATTCCGTGGGGAGTATTGACGGCGATTTCAAAGTAAAAAATACCACATTCAAATGGCACTTCGACATTGCCTCTGAGAGTGCTGCTCTCGGATTCATGTATAGTCTTTGTTCCAGTATATCGAACCTCCGTCCCATTGATTACTTCAACATATTGCTGATGGTCCAATACAGTCCAGGCCGTGGGCAGAGGTGGTATGGAAAGGTCTTGGGGAGAACAATTGTTTCGATCGAGTAGTGTATGGCACGAGGGCTGTACTCCTTGTTTCTTCTTTTGTGAGTTGGTGATGCTCTTTGCGTATGCAGACTTGCAAAGGTATGAAGGCAGGTATGATCGTTTGGGTTCATCAGTGTTCATGTTGACCTTTTGTGGTGATGAAAACAGGCCGAGAGCAGTAGACAGAGAGGCAGAAGGTTCGTGGGTGTGCTCTGAAGACACGGAATCGGAATCGGAATCAACACCAAGATCTCGATCTTCACTAAAGTCGCCAAAGGCAATAGTGCTAGAGTCTAGATGTCGCGCAAGATTCGTGGTTTCGGCACGGTTGAAGGGGTTCAGGAGTTGCTGGAGAGCTCTACGGGAGTTCTGGTGGGTGAGAAAGGTGGGGCGGACGTTGGGTCGGTTGAGGCCGGGTCTGTTATTGGATCCGGACATAACGAACTGGATTCAATCAAATGGCGGCCCAATCAGGTGGCGGGTGTGGGTGTGGGTGTGGGTGAAATGACATATATCCGAATATCAGGGCTTTGCCTAGTGGCAGGTAGCCAAAAGCACCAACAAAAGAGCTGAGCGAAAGACCAGACGGGACCAGACAGGACCAGACTGAGATATTAGGTGTGCGTAGCCAAGTACAAAATGCCAATCACAACCCACGTATTGATATATCAAGAAGCAAAAGCACAGTTTGTTGAAGCCTTGACACTGTGTTTTGGTGATGCCACACAAGATTTGGATTAGGCTGTCGGTTACTGCTGTCTTCTTTTCTATACAGAAGTATGAGTACAAGTCATGTCTGTACATTGATCCAAGAACAGAGAAATGTTGCTAGCATATGAAGGCAGTCAACAGAATACAATCTCTTGTGAGTGCAAGATTCCGTCCGCGTCATGGAAACAATAAATGGAATGTAAGATGGATTCAAATAAGTATAAAGGCTGCGAGAAACAAGATGTGGTGAGAGGTATTGGTTCTGATCAAGAAGCTCTAGGCAAAGATGGAGTTATCAAGATATCCCACCATGAACAACCAATGCTTGAGGAAGCTAAACGCCCAAAGTAGGATAACTCGCATAGTTCTTCTGACATCACCTGACACTTCTCCGCTTTGGAGCCAAGGCTTGAAAAACACTGCCAGCTGCCAGCTGCCAATAATTCAAAGACGCCACATATCAACGCCACAACTGAAAAAGAAGAAAAAAAAGGATTCCACTGATCTAATAAGTGGCTGTAGTTTAATGATGTCGCTTTTTTTTTTTTTCCTGTAAAAACGCAGTCCTTCAATAAAGAAAAGGTACAGAACTTGTAGGTGAAACGATGGAGACTTGTATTAATGGAAGCACTAAAGAGTCTATTCTTATATAAGTATGGCAATCTAGCAATTATTAATGCATACTAATATCCAGACACACACACACACACACACACACACACAAATCTGTACACTCTTACTGTTTTTAGTCATCACGTGAGAACAGTCTTATCCAATCATACTTGGAGAGATGACTTCAGTCCAAGATTTGCCAAGGGCACACACACCAAAAACTCGCAATGTTTACTTGGGATATCTATCATGTGATTTATATATGTTGCCAAGTCTGTCAAACATTGAGCCAGCAGGTCTGATTTCGTCGTTCCTTACTATAATATAGTTCGGTAATATCAACGCACAATACCACTAATTGTAGGGCAACATTCAAAGGTAGATAAAAGAAATTGAAAAGTATAATGATACAGTGAAATGAAATTTAAGCAAAGACTGTAAAATACCACAACCAAAATGGAGGTGGACTGTTCTAACCCGAGAAAATAGCCATAGATGCCCCGACGCAACGCCATCGCCACCAACCAAAGAAACATGGAAACAAAATAGACCCCAAAAAGCCAAGAAACATTCAAGATATAAAAACAAGTGGGAGAAATACATAACCCCTTAAAAAAAAAAAAAAAACTAAAAAAAAAAAAAACTCCTCAACTTAGTTGGCGGTAATTGCAAGCGGCAAGGATGATGTCATGTTGGATACAGGAGGCGCGTCTTGCATTTCAACATCTTGGCCATCACCATTGGAATCTGGTGTGGACTTGGCTTCGACTTTGGGGTCGGCGGGAGTAGCCAGTTTCTTGGCATCAGCGGCCGTCTTATCGGCGGCCTTGCGTCTTCTACCGTCGACCTTTTCGGGCTTGATATCATCCTTGGTTTTTTCAGTGGTGGCGACCAGTCCGGGAATTGTGCCATCAGCATTCAGCTGAACTGGGGTAGACCACCGCTTGATCTCCCATGTGACACCAGTGAAACTCTTGAGAGTAAAGCTACTCTTGACCCATCTACGACATGGTTTGCCGGTGCGGTCGAGGGCCCGAAGGCCGGCATTGATGGCGCCTTGGTTGGCCTTGGGGCCGAGCTTGTGTCCTCTCTCAGCACGGGGTTCTCCATCATCACTATCAGAAATGTTAGTATATATGTGATATATTGGTAGGTGCGTGGTGGTTGTAGGTGTAGGCTCACAGTCTCTTCTTCTTGGGGCCGGGTTTCTTGCGATCCCGCGGTTCGCCATTAGCACCGGGGGCTGAACGCTTTACACCCTTCTTGGCCGGAGGAGCCATGGTCGTACCAGTCGATCCAGGTGTAGCAACAACAGAGGTCTCGGACTTGATGTTCTTGGACTCGGGACTGGACGAAGTCTCTTTTTTATCGAGTATCGCCCGCAGCTTATCAGGCGACACTTTCAAGGTGACCTTTCCGAGTGTTGACTTGATGCCAGACATTATATGTGAAGCGTGTAGGAATAATCGGGTATAATGGAAAAAAAAAAATTTATCAAAAAGGGTGGGGTTGTTGAACAAGACAAATCGACGCGAATATTGGGCGTCGGCAAGAGGTATGTTATGTAGGCAATGAACAAAAGTCGCGACTAGTCAAGCAAGTATACAGGGCGCGCTCCGGCAAGAGGTTGAGTTGAAAGTCGGGGAAACTATCGGTGTTCTGGCTGGATTAATGACGCGATACGGGCGGCGGAGGGGGAAGGAAACGGTCAAAAGCCGGCAAGAGGAAGTGAAAATGGCGATCGAAAAAGTATTCTCAATGATTTCGATAATGTGGCGATGATTGAATTTCTTGGTGTTGATTGATGTAGGGATAAAGTCGGGTGATTCGGGGTGTAGGAAAAGAAGTAATTAAATTAGGAGAGGACGTGCAGTTTTTGCGTCTTGGTTTGGTGTGGAAGGGAAAGAAGCAAGAAAGGTGAGAGAAGTGAAAGGGGACTGGGAACTTGGGGTTGTTGTTCGAGAAATAAAGATGGGCGCCGATGGGATTTTTGTTACCATTTTGGAGGGTTGGCCTAAACCGAATCAAAATCGTTTACCGAAAACAAGACCAGGCTAACTCTCTTAGGGCCAGAATGAATCATGGCCGCTTTTGAGCAAACTCATGATGGGCGCCGCGCGACGAAGACCGCCCAAAATATATGCAATTTTTTTTTTTTTTTTCTACAAAGAACTCGTAGTGATTCGGTATATATTCAAATTGCTAGATATCGCCGGGGACGGCCGATAGAAAGCGGGCGATGGCAGCCATTGTGAAAAGCGCAGTGTTGGTCGGCAGGCACACAAAGCTCAATCAAGACGAATGCCACTATTCGCAGATTAGCTCTCGTAAGTCATCATGAAGCAATTTCAGGCGAGCTTATCAGGCGCATTGTGCGAAAATACTGGAATCAGGTTCGCATCGTTTGCTCACATGTTTTGGCACTGGAATTGGCGTGGTTCAGGCCCCGTGGTGCTGTCATAATGCTGGTTTGAGCTGGTGTCGCCCAACTTTCCGACGACGGTGAAGCTGGGAATGCACGTCCACATTTACAACACGCTTTTTCAGCCTACGCACATATAAAAATATCACTTGCTAAAAAAAATACCCCCCCAAAAAAAAAAAAAAAAAAAAAAACCTCACGTGCGTTTTTATTATACAGTTATTTCAAAAACTGATAATAGAAACAAAAAATTGACAGTGAGATGGTTTAATGACTGACAATTTCAAGCAAGCATTGGTGTAGCTTATAGAGTTTCCAATAGCGTCGTTCTTGGTACATGTTCAAAAGGCTGAATGGCACAGTTTGTGCTTCCTTTTTTTTTCATCATTACAGAGGGAGGGTGAAGTTCTATGATGGTAAATGGTTTGCATTATGCCAATTCTTCAATCTCCTAAATGATTTTTTTTTTCTACGCCAATGTTTCGTTCTCGTCCTGAAGCTATGTGTGCAAAGACAACTAAGAATAACCAAGCATCACGTCACATTATCTAGTTTCCAATTTTGAACAAGATAAGAGACGCAACCAATTGTGGGGCCCTATTTACTTGTTGCATAATTTTTGTGTGTGTATGGCGTATGCTGTGGCGTATGCTGTGGCGCGACTTATCTGAGAGTGTTATCAATCCTAGGTTTTGACAGATGGTAAAACCCTAGTAATCATTACAACCCTGTTCGTGTTTAACCCTACTGTTGATGTTGCACATACTTTAACTATTACAACACAAACTCACATTGTTTTCTGTTATCAGCCAATGTCCTAGATTTGAACATATAGACAGCAGACACTAGACAAGACTGGGCCACTGACATTGAAGTACGTGAAGAACACTACATAGATATTACTAATAGTAGCATGATGTAACTAGAGGTTGTTAAGTATCATGTACAGGCCTAGCAAGATGCGCGAAATGCGAGATGATTGTTACATTTTTTCCAAAGCAAAGATGACAACATGATGGCGTAAATATAGAGTAGACGTCTTGTATGTCAGATAGAGACGGACAAGGATTCCGGGTATATACCAGTGTGGCAGCAAGTCCATTCTCTACCTTGCTAGTCCCTTGAAGGTGTTTTTGAGCATTGCTAAAGAATGAATCTTGGCAGACAGGGCTATTTTTGCTGCTACATTGCAGGATACGCAAAACAGTTCAGATTGGCGCCAAGAACTACAAAAGTCAATGACATACATGGTCGTATCTCGAATTTCCCACAATCCGAAATGATAAGGAACGATGGTAACAGGAGATATAAAACTGATAATCCACTAATAATGCAGTAGGATCCAGGAACACTCTAGCACACACAGAGAAGCAGAATGCATCCTCAGGCTGTAACTCTCTCTAGTATGTGGCTATAGATTGTCCCACTCTCCTTCTGCTGGAGGTTAAAAAGCCTTGGTACTTTTGGGGAGGCGTGTGAGTGGAGAATTGCAATGCAGGTTTCAAACTAGCTGTGCTAATAATGACTGGCATTGAACATCCCCATGATGATGTAGAGGCTTAAAGAAATCTCAAATTGACCTCTCCCATGATATCTATAAGCGGCCTATATATTGTACCTAGTTCATCTTCATGGGGGCACTATAAATCAGCTGAGAAGCCCTGCTTTACTTGTTGGTTCTATAAGTGGCTTTGGATGAGATCCAAGACATATGTCACAGGGATGAGGAGAGAGGCACAATTAAGTAGAGAAAACAATCAAAAGCCTAGTGGTGGTTGTGTATAGACAAGGATAAGTTTGGCCAGTGTTATGAGGCAATAGAGAATGGAGATAACACCTACTACATGAGGTGTAGAAGCTTCTAATGCTTTGCTATCTGCCAAGAATAAGGATTGTTTGAAGTAGAAATATAATGCTGCTACCTGCTCGTCACCAACAACTCTAAATGCCCAGTTCACAGAGTATGAGCCTATTATAGTTGATAGTTGAGTCAGGATCAATTACTATCGGAATATGGTTAGAGGGTATCGTTTATGTGGGTCCAATGCTGAGCTTACCCTATGTCATTGCTGCATGCACATTTCTACACATCTAATCATGAGGTTGATGTCACAGTTGTTGAACTAGAGTGCTGGTATATAATTTATTGTTCAAGTGATTTTGAACTGTGATTCGTCTTGTTGTATCTTCTGTGAAGCTATCAAGAGCAAAGCATATCTATGTTAGTGGATCCAAGGTTTACCTTGTCTGAGACAGAATACAGAGATATTAATATTAGCATTACATTTCTTCTGAATGACATAATCAATGCTTTGTCTTTTGTCTAGAGTTTTAATCCTGTCACAGCATAGTGGGGGGAGAAGAGGAGAGAAGAGAGAAGGGGGGNGGGGTGTCTAAGTAAAATATGCAACTAACAAGATGTAAGAAAACCAAGTCTGTGCCTGATATTATCCTAGTTCAACAAGGGGTGCCTGATCAGATCTATTTTTGCATCTGCCAAGATTGAGTTGCCTAAGGATTTAAGGATTTACTTTGGGTTATATAAAAACTAACTTCAAGGCATAATCAAACCTGCAGATTTTAATATCTACAAGTTAATCCAAGGGTCACATAATGGCCATTCCAGTGGACAATCATCAGATATAGGCCAATAGTGAACCCTAGATATAGATTAGAAAAACAAAAACAAGATATATAGGCCCCCACCCTGTTATGGAACAATGTGAAACACGCCTAATGGGATGGGAAGTGGCCCAATGACTGCAAAATGGCCGTCTATCTATCTAATCTAGACACACAAGTCTCGGCAAGACGAAGATATGAGGGATACGGCATACCAAGGGAGGAGCGTGGGCTTTAGTACTCACTTTTCTCCAACAACCGCTGGTAGCTCTCCTTGGCTAAGTTTAGATATGTTTAGCATCATCATATAGGCGGCGTAGTATATTCGGGTAGATATATATATCACAATGGAGAAATACCGGCATGTAGTTGATCTCCAAAGAAACTATAAAGATGACTCCATCATCTCACCATTATCACGAATCTTGAAGTTCTACTCATCACCATCATCTTCTTTGTTCATCAAAAACACATAAGCTTTCCTTCTTTTATTTTTTTGCAATTCTCTAGTTCAGAACGCGTCTTTCTTTGATAACTACTATCTCTCTCTCTCTCTCTCTCTCTCTCTCTCTATCTTTAGTATCCAACTCTTTCGTTTACAACTATTCCCCATCAAAATGGTTCGCTACACTAGCTCCGCTGTTATGGCCATGCTGGCTGCTACTGCCATTGCTGCTCCTACCCTTGATTTGGAACTTGTCAATCTTTCCGAGCGTGCCACTGCTCTTGACTGCGCGCCTGACTCCAAGAGCGGGCTTCAAGCTGGCTGCTGGGATCAATGTAAGTTGAACTTGTAAAGGATACACTTTAACAGCAGCAGAAACTAACCACACAACTTCTCCCCCCTTTGGTAGTGAAGGTTCCCGGCTACATTGATGCCTGGATTGCTGCCAATGGAACCAAGGCCAAGTGCAGCTCTCTTGGTTTTGCCCAGTGCTTCCTGCAGTACAATGGATTCTCTGGTCTTACCTGCGATCTCATCACCTCCAACACTTGCCCTCCCTTTGACACCTCCAACGCCACTTACTACTCATCTCAGCAGTTTTACACTCTGTGGAACATCTACAGCATCTACCAGTTCTTCAACCAGTACTCTCTTGCTCTGACCGCTGGCTCATCTCTGGCTGGCCAGACTATTGACAAGATTGTCTCTACCGTTGCCCCTGGAGTCGAGTCTACTTCCTCCAAGACTGATCTCCTCACTGTTTTGACGGGCACCCTGGGTGTTGTTTCCTTCTTGACACAGGCAATTCCTGGTGATGCTGGTGTCGGTGTCGGGCTTCTCACGGGCGGTATCTCTGCCTTGCTGGGTGCCAACGAGAACTTTGCCGGCAAACTTGCCACCCCGGCGCAGACTGCCAATGACCGCTTCATCCAGCTTGGTGATGTTGGAAACAGCCTGGCCAACCTTGTCGAGGAGTACCAGGGCAACCTGCTGAGCGTCATCCAGACCGTCCAGGGCAACGCCTCCCTGTTCAAGACCGCTGCTACGAAGGGTGCATTTTCTCAGCGCATCACCACCTCCCTCACCGTTCAGAGCTCCGACATGTTCAAGCAGCTGCGTCTCTTTGTTCTCTCTCAGGCCCTCAAGTCCACTGGCATCATTGCCTCTCGCTCCACCGGTGTCAACGCCCTCGACTTTGCCAAGAAGTCCAAGGCTATCACCTGCCAGCAGACTGGTGCCGCTGGTAACTGCTTCCAGTGGTGGATTGATACCAAGAAGGGCAACACCTACGCTCTGCACAACCCCAATGACTGGAGAAACACTCAGGTTGATCTGACCAACGCCATTGTTGACAATGGCTGGGCCAACCTTGCTGACATCTTCAAGATCGAGGACTGCGCGGGCAAGAAGGTTGCCTTTGATCCCACCACCATTGCTCCTACCTGCATTTCTACCCACAACTGGTGTGAGTGGAACTACACTAAGCCTACCACCACGACTCAGGCTGCCAGCCCTCAGTGGATGAACTGCCCTAATGATAAGGCGTGGGGCACCCTCTGCAGCAGTTTCGACACTTCCATCAATGTCCCCGAGTCCTACCTTGGTCCTCTTCTGTTGACTGACGGGTCCTACTGCAAGAACTAGGGGAAGCAAAGGTTCTTTCCTCTCCACAGACTGCTGTATCTCGGCACTCGGCAGCTCGGGTTGGTTCCTGGCACGGGAGAAACTGAAGTTGTTTTCTCATGCTTATGAGCTGGCCTAAATAGGAAAACGAGAGAGTGTCGACTTGGTTGGAATTGGCTGCTTGGTTTGGACCATTATTTTATTTTGCTTCTATAAGTTCGAGTGGTGTTGTACTCTTACATTTCCTTTTATGCTTCTATTTGGACGCCTGAAGAGAGTGAAATGTTCAATATAAATGCTCCATCTTTAAACAGTTCCTCAGATATCTGTGCCTTTTTTTTTTTTTTTTTTTTTATCTTACAGACACAATCATTCCATACAAGGAAAGCCCTGATTTCTCACTAGGGATAAGATTCCATTGCTCGGAACCAACGGCATACGCCCTAGTAAGAGGTAGAGTAGGCGTATATGTTACCTCCGTGGCCGTGATGTCTGATACCTGACCTCTGTGAACATGCCAAGAATCTGCAACAGGATGGGTACCAAGCATCATTCCTCACGTGGAAGACTTATCGAGAGGAATGCTATGGCCTCGCGTACATTATGGGAGGTCCAGAATGAGGAGGACCACTAACGATATCAACACACTCACTTGAATAAAACAGGTATAAAGACTACTAGTTTCAATCCTGGATACTGTTAGTTTACCCAAACAATCTAATCTCATTACTCGACTACACTCAACCAAAACCCAGCCTTTTCTGCTACCATGCACTCTCACATTGGCGTTACCCTGGGTCTCGTGGCCGGAGTCCATGGGATCTATATCCCCCCTCACTACTCCAACCCTGCTCATCATCATATCAATGGCACTGTTCTGAACGGAACCCATATTCTACCCTTCATTCCGCAGCCTCGTCACCTTGATGGAACCGTGTTCAATGGGACTGGCGTGGTTCCTGTCAATATCTCCCACCCTGAGCCTTACCACCACAGTTTCCGCCGCAATGGCCATAGAGCCGTTGGTGGTGATGCTGAAAACACCATTGAACGTGCTCTTCTTCTTACACCCGCCACTCCTTCATCCGAGTTCCACTCAGAGTTGGCTCCCATTAGTACCGAAATTCCTGCTGGTAGCGCCGTTGTGGTTAAGAATGAAGGCGGGATGCTCGTGATTACTCCCTCCAGCAAACATACGCCAATTGGGGCTCCTGTCGGTCCTGGAAGTCCCATTACAGACCCCATCATCGATACGTTTCACATCTTTGAGCTTCCTGATCTAGGCCAGTGCCTAAAGGGAATCATCGATCCTGGGTTTGATATTGGTTCTGCTAACTGTACTGATACCTTTGAGAAGGCTGTCGACATCCAAGAAACCGCAGGCCATCCACAAGAGATTGGGAGGGCCGGGCCGTGGCAGCCACAGTGGCCCTGGGTTCGGCGTTCATAATGACTGGTGGTGGTGGTGAGGTGAGGTATCACCAACGGAACGGGCGAGGACGGACGAGAATGAATGAATTGGTAAACCGCTTAGTTTTTTTATTTATTAATCATTTAATAAAATTGTTCGCTTTTTGATAACACAGGGGTTGCGTTTTAGTAGTAATGGGTTGTATTCTAACCACTCACCAAGTTGGTTCCGCTCTTCCAAAGCACAAGATAACATCAAGCAATTCTAGCGACGATATTTCCGCGATTTCTATTGTGCGAAATTAAAACAGGGACCGACTCATTGTACATGCTTGTACGACAGAAGAAACATGCCAAATTCTGACGTACGTCCCCATACTTCTTTTGAATATCACAAGCCACTACATACCAAAGTTGATGTCTAGACAAGGCTCTATGCGTTAGATAGCAAGTTTTGGAGAGACTTGGCTTTCCTTTGCATTGAATTATCCTTACCGCTTCCTCTTGCCCATCTCAAAACTCCCTCTATCTTCCCCCGCACATGCAAGCCCCTAGTGCCGTACGCCTGCTTTGGTTGCTAAGAGAGATTGTCACAATCCTCCCTATTGGTCATCATAGGAACCCACTGGTGCATTGCCTCCCCCAAAAAATGAGGTTAAAAAAAATGACCTCCCGGGCCCCCCGACACGATGGCCGGAATGAATTCCGGCCACTGGCTCCAAATGGCCCCACCCAACGCCGGGGCCTTGAGTGTCCAACTGACCTTGATATCCCCAACAGAGCCACAAAAAGGCCGGGCATTATCGGCGTTTCTAAAACGAAAAGGAGTGGCAAATCCATGTGAAAAAAAAAGGACTGAATGAAACCGGGTCCTTTTGCTAATCTTGCTTATCTCTTGGTAATTGTTTTCTCCAAAAGTCAACACAAGCCGTCACGACGATAATGCATGCCCTGGCTATCGGAAGCTACCAAGCGCTTTTCGAATCGTTGACATTGCATTAGAGGTCTGTCGAAGCGACTCCGAGATACAGTACATACGACTGATAAAGTCATGGTTTGCTATGCATAGCAATATGATATATAGAAATCAAGTGCAGTAAAATAACTAGTCACTGTAGTGTACTAGCCTATCTATGCGAATATACAACAATTCTCACGACATCGTATACCAAAAAGATAGCATCTATGCGGGTACGGGTGTCGACGGCAAGAACTCGATTCCACTGTCACCTTCTTATCAATGAAATGGAAATATTCGGAGTTTCAAAAGGCCCGAGTGTATCAAACTCCTAAGGCCTCATAAACGAGTGAAAAAAAAATTGTGTCAACACCCCGCTCTGTTGAGGCCGGAATCGTTCCGGCCACTGGCTATATCAACGGTCGCGCCCCCGACTCAATTCAAAATCAACTTGTTTTCATTCCCACCTTAATCTCCCAACTATTGCGGTTCTTTTAAGACTATAAACACAATTCTAGCTTTTTTCTCGGCTTTTTCATACCCATTTTTATTTATTTGAGGTTATCACCACTTATCTAAACCATCTCTTTTCCATTCGTCATCATCATCATCTTTTTTTCTTCTTCTTCTTCTTCTTCTTTTTCTTCTTCTTTCACCATGGGTGTCATTGAGATTCCTCCCGTCACTCCGTTCGAGGTGCTTACGGATGCCAAGCCTGATGACCGGTCTCTCCCGGCCTTTATGGTGTCCACCACCCGTGGCTTCCTCCCTCGTATGGACCCCATTGTTGCCCTTCCTGCCGAGTTTGCTCCTCTCGAGAAGCTCCTCCAGGAGATGCCTGTCAAGAAGCTTGATGGTACTCCGGGTCTTTTGGCTTCGGGTCAGCTTGGCGAGGCGGCCAAGGATCTTCCTGACTTGACGGACAAGATCGAGCTGTACAAGGATGACGTTCCTATGATGAATGCCCTTTACCGTGACTATTCCTTCCTGGCTTCGGCCTACCTGTTGGAGCCGTGCCACGAGAGATTCCTCCGGGCCGAGAGTTATGGCCTAGCTCGTGATGTCCTCCCCCGTCAGATCTCTATGCCTATCAAGCGCTGTGCCGACCTGTAAGTTGAATATTCAACACCCACACAAAACATGCTGCTCTCGTCACTAACAGACTACATTCGTCTTAGTTCGGGATTCATGCCCTGGATGGAGTATGCTGGCTCTTATGCCCTTTTCAACTACCGCCTTGAGGACCCGAATCAGGGTATGGACTACGATAACCTTCGTCTCATCCGTGCGTTTGAACACGGCCTTGACCCCAAGTCTTCGGAGGCCGGCTTTGTCCTGATTCACATTGAAATGGTCAAGAACTCTGGTCCTCTTGTTGCCTCCACTCTCAAGGCTATTGAGGCTACCAGGAACAAGGCTTCCCCGACCCGTCGTGCGGACTTGAACGCTGGCATGGCCGGCATGGTTGCTGCGCTCACCAAGATCAACGCCGTCATGGAGCTGATGTGGCAAAAGTCCCTCCCTCGTCAGTACACTAGTTTCCGTACCTTTATCTTTGGCATTACCTCGCAGAGCATGTTCCCCAACGGTGTTGTCTACGAGGGCGTTAATGACGGAAAGCCCATGGCCTTCCGTGGTGAGAGTGGTGCCAACGACTCCATGGTTCCGTTGATGGACAACTTCCTCCAACTCCCCCTCCCCGAGACACCTCTCACCGAGATCCTAAAGGACTTCCGCAAGTACCGCCCCAGCAACCACCGCGAGTTCCTCCAATGGGTCCGTGGTGAGTCGGTGTCTCTGGAGCTCAAGGAATTTGCTCTCAACCTTGACAATGCTGATGGCTCGGATGTGGAGGAAGTCAAGGAGTCGCGCCGTCTTTGGCTGCAGCTTCTAAACCAGGTTCGCGACTTCCGCTGGCGTCACTGGTGCTTTGCCCGCGAGTATATCCTCAAGCAGACTTCGCACCCGACTGCCACTGGCGGTAGCCCCATTGTCACATGGTTGCCAAACCAGCTTCAGGCTGTCATGGATGAAATGGAGACCATTTACAAGACTGTTGGAGGTGCTGAGAGCGAGTGGGCTCTGGGCGAAACCATTTATGATATCATGGACAAGGTTACTCGGCAGAATGAGACTCTGAAGAAGGAGGTTGCCAAGTTCTGCGCGGAGCGGGGTGTTGAGGATCAAACCCACTAGAGAATGTAAGCGAATCACTATGTACTGTATTTGTGAGAAACAATATTAGGTTGTAACTGTAGGTAGACTTGTTATAATTCACTACTAGCATGAGAAAAGTCGCCTATTGGTTCTGGCCAATCTGAATTTGGTGGTGAATGTATCAAAACCCTGTCTAAAGGCTATTCAGGTGGCTCATGACCAAATGCATTGTAACCGTCAGCATACATGGACTTTGGTAACCAAATCAAAATCCCCAAGATGCCAAAAATACAACCATCGCTACGGTTTGACAACAGCTCCAAATGCAGCTCAAATGGGCTTTTAATAGCCATTACCCTTCACATCGGCTACCCGACGCAAAATACTCACACGAATCAATGGGCTCTATATCACCCCACCTACTTCTCCCATTCGCTTAATCCCCAAGTGTGCTCGCTTCTGCCCAACCCACATCATGCAGGAATTGACCTCAACCCCCCCCCGCTCCAACAAAAGCTCATTTTCCAAAAAAGGTCAAATTAATCGTCGATGAGATTTTTTGCGCCTTTCTTAACTTCTCCATCCTTCATTTTTCGTGGGTTAGTTTTCTTTGTTGACGTTAACCTGGAATGTTGTTGCCATTGATCGCCATACTAACGACCTCCTTCGTCTTGGTTCTTTCATCTTCCCCGCTACGTTGTTGTTGATCAGAGTCCGACTTCATGCTCGAACTATTAATCATTGCAATACTAGCCGTATCGCTTTATCAACCTTTAAATATCGCCGCATTACCATTCTTGCCAGCTTCAGTAGATTTCACCGAAGCACAACCTTCCCACACTCCAACACCAAGACCATGATAACTCGACCTGTTGCGTTGGCCCTCCTCGCCCTCCTTCTCGGCATTACAAACAAGCAATCTGCAATCTTTCAAGTACAAGCAGTCAATGTCGGACGTAATGGCTTTGGTTTTATGGAGTTTGATGATGTTTTGGCATTATTAGAGCGCCGAGAACAGGTTTGCGCCGCGACCGCTCACAATTGTAAGTTGAATTAGTTATCTTTGTGACGTCTCTCCGCACCTTCCCTATATATCATTCTACCGTCGCACAAACTATATCCACTTCCACGAGGTTTCGAGTCTCAAATAGACTCGAGTCAATTTAGCGGTGGCAATTACGATTTATAGTCAATCCGTAGCTTCCTCTCTCGGGAAAACCAACAATGACTGTGTAACCGGCCGTTTTATGTCGCATCCCGTCCCATATCTGCCTTCCATCCATTCTGTTGGAGTAAACGCCGTTAACAACCGTTTTTCGTTTTCACCAAGGCGGCGAAGTTGGCAAGCCCGACTCTTGCTGTAACAATAACAGCTACTGCTTCGTTGGCACAGCATCTATTAGCGTCGGCTGCTGCGCAACCGACTCCCCATGCTCCGCAAACCCCTGCCGCTCTAGTACCGACCGATACCTATGCACCGTCACGTCCACTGTCTCTGGCTCCACGACCGCCGTCGTTGGCTGTTGTCCCCGAAAATGTTCCATTGGATCCTTTCTCTGTCCAGCCTCTTCTGGTGGGACAGCCTCGGGTGGTCAAGGTTGTTGTTCCTATGGCTGGAGTTGTGATGTCGCTGGCTGTCTTGCTCCAGCTACAGCGACAAGCAAGGCCACGAGTACAGCAACGGCTTCATCGTCGGCGTGTCCTACAGGACAAAAGAAATGCGCCAATGGAGCCAATGGCTGTTGCTCTGATAGCGCCCAGTGTTCGACTGCGTCAAACGGTGACGTAGTCTGTAGTGAACCCGGAGCCGAGTCATCCAAGTCTCTGAGTGGTGGCGCAAAGGCCGGTATTGCAGTTGGTGTATGTGCCGGTGTCGGTTTCCTCGGCTTTATATTGTTCTTCTTGTGGCGGAAGCGCATGGAAAGACAGTCTCGTTCCGCTCAAAACGGCACCACTGATCCTTTGCGCCACAGTTCGGCTGTTACCGATAGAATCTACCAAGGGCCCGAAGCTGGAGTTGGGCCTTGGACTGACACGGGCCATGAAGACATGGGTATTGCTCGTTCGACACCTAACCAGGGCATCTCTGGACGGCCACAAGACGCCGACGACATTCGCCTTCCGGTGGAAATCGACTCTACCCGCGTCGAGGACCAGGTCGTCCCGCAGTACCTCAAGCCAGTTCCTGAGTCTACGGAGTTCCGGTTCGAGCTTTACGGTTCAGATCCCGTGACAGGGCATCCCACCACGAATCGAGATGAACAGCCAAATAGCGGGGACTCTGAACTTGCCCTTGGCCCACTGTCTCCTCCCAATAATTCAGTTGTGTCACCTTTAATGTCACCGGATATTGAAACAGATGAGCCTACATTTGCAAGTCAAATTTGACCAGGGACCTAAGCACACTGTCAGTAGTCACACGAGTTTAGCGGCGGATAATACTGAAGCCGCGAAGTTGAGAAAGGCCGAGAAGAAGATCAAGTCCGCTATATCCGAAGAGGGAAACAAAGAGGGAGAGAATGAAAGATGAAAGGCCAAAGAGTACTTTGATGAATATTGATAATACTACTAATCATTACATAATTTATAGTCATACACATCATTCCGCTCCACCTCAACGTTCATCGCTGCTGCCATAGTAGGTCGGTGCTGTGAAGATATGGTCAGACTATAAGAAGCCCGTTTATGTACGTACTTGGGTAAAATGAAATATAAAAAAAATCATTCTCAGATTAGCTAAGCAAATTCAATACTCTAATTTTGTGTAGTAACCCTCAATAGTCATGCACTCCACCTTTAAGTTGACTTATCAACTCAATCAAGGATCAAAGTGAGGCCAGCACTCCTTGACATAATCACTTTGCTAATATTAAACATTACATCTTGGTGGGCCATCATGTTCTTCATCCCGTCTTGGAGAGCGGCTCTGCCACTACTTTTATATTGTCCCGTCCTGACTTTGACATATACTGAGGCTTAGAACCTGATATCACGATGGCATCTAAAGAGGTCTCAATCACAGAATGGCGGTCGATACTGACCTTGGTTCTATTCATTGCAACCAGTAAAGAATCTCTCACACCCACCTTGCTGTATTCGCATTCTAACGTCTCATCCAGATCTCGCCGTTCTATTCCCCTTCAGTATCCCCATCTTTATCCCACAATGTATCTGCAACTTTGCTCTTTCCATTCTCTCCATCAGCCTCATCATCCCCCGCCAGAGTTGACTCTCCTGCCACCAACTCTTCTCCTCTCTTCGTCCGCTTCAACTTCCCCATCAACTTCGTCACCGCCCCCCTCATCACCGACCTCTTCCTCCTCGCCATCTCTGCCATAGGCCGCACTGAAGTCAAAGGCGGCACCCTAGGCGCTGACCACATCTCCCCAAGTGACATCATGATCTTCTTTATCACTCTCGCCTACATCGCCATATCGATTGACGCCTCGGGACTCATTCGTTTCCTGGCCTACAAAGTCTTGACCTGGGGCGGCAAAAGCGGACGCCGGCTGTTTCTGTTACTCTACTGCTTCTATGCTCTCCTTGGAAGCTTTATTGGCAATGATCCCATCATCTTGTCTGGAACTCCATTCTTGGCATACATGACGCAAGCCGCCAGCAATATCTCTCACCCTCGCGCGTGGATCTTTACGCAGTTCTCAATGGCTAATGTCATCTCGGCAATCCTGGTTTCTTCCAGTCCCGCAAATCTGGTCTTGGCTGGGGCTTTCCAGATTCAATTTGTTGATTACACAGTCAACATGATTGTCCCCACTGTAGTGACTGTATTACTGTTGTTTCCAATTCTGCTTTTTGCAATCTTCCGTGATGAGAAATTAGTTCCAAAGGCCATCACGATCCATGAGCTTCCCGATGCCATCCGTCAACATCCACCTCGAAATCCCTGTATCCCCCGAGATGGCTGCTCCCCAGACTCTCTTCCATGCGGTACTTGTCTCAATGTCGGCTCTGATACCGATGCCAAAGAATCCAAACGTCTTGAAAACCTCGCAGAAATCATGCACCCCTTCTTTGACCGCCGTAGTGCTATTGCCGGATCATGTATCATGGCCATCACCTTGATTGTGGTTCTCGTTTTGAACGCAACTAAGCCTACAGGCAAAGAAACACCTGTATTTTGGGTTACACTACCTGCTGCAGTATTGATGTTTATATGGGATCTTTCTCACGGATGGCAACATCGTCATGAGTCCCGCCGTATTGCCACGGAGCCTCCGACTATAATCATCCAATCCAATGGTGGGGGGCTTGAGTCCCCTGAAATCATCTCCCCAAACCCGGCTCCACCTCCATCTCCACCTCCATCTCCACCTCCACCTCCACCTCCACCTCCACCTCCATCTCCATTTGAGAAGCCCAATACCACCACCAAGTCCTCTGGACCTGAGACTCTAGTGTCCCTCATCACAAGAGCCTGGAAATGGTCCCGTCAAACATTCCCCACCGCCACTTTTGTCCTAACGCATCTTCCCATTGCCCTGATCCCCTTTTCATTCTCCATGTTTGTTCTAGTTCAGGCACTAGTCACCAAAGGCTGGGTGCCAGTCTTTGCTCATGGATGGAACCATTGGGTCAACTGGACTGGCACCGTAGGTGCTGTGTTTGGTATGGGCTTGGTTTCTGTGCTCTTGTGTAATGTAAGTTACTCGATCAACTTCCCACTGTGCATGCAGCACACATCCAACGTTTCTAAAAAAAAAATTAAAAAAAATAAAAATAAAAAAAATAAACCCCAAAGTGTGTATCACTAACAACACCATGACAGTTTGCCGGGACCAACATTGGCTCCGCCATCCTACTCTGCCGCGTTCTCCAAGCTTGGCAGACTATCCGGATCGAGACTGGAGACCCCATATCTGATGGTACATATTGGGCCTCCATATACAGTCTAGCAATCGGGCTCAACTTTGGTGCCTTTAGCATTGCTTTCAGTGCATCTCTTGCAGGTCTTTTATGGAAGGATATCCTTCATCAGAAACACATCTACGTCCGAGCTCGTGACTTTGCCTGGTATAATCTCCCAATCATTGCCTCGACAATGATAATAGCTTGCTCTGTTCTAGTCGGCCAAGTGTACATCACCAGGCATGAGGTACCTATTCGTATCTAGAAAGCACCAAATATATCATATAGCCATATCCTGTCGCCAACACTACGACCTGAGTCGTACATTATGAGTCTTGATAACCCAGTCCATTCGCCGTGATACAGTTGAAGGCATAAACATGAAATACAGTACAGAATGAACCCTAAACGCCTACACCCCAGACACATAGAAATCAGTCCCAGTTCCCCCAAAGAAATACAAATCCCATAATAAGCCGGTCCTGGTCATCCTAGTCCCAACTTCAGCATACCCCCCCAAACGGCGTACAGACCCTCAGGTCCTTAACCAAGTCCTCTACATTACTCAAATACCTGCCCAACAACTCCTGCTTCTCCATAGTCGTCAACGTCTCTGGATCTTCATCCACACATGTCCCTTCCGAGCTCGGGAAACTCCCCAAACTACCAGACTTCACCGGCGACCCACTCCTCGGAATCGAGCTCGCCCGCGAACGTGCTCTCTCATTCGCCAGCGTCTCTGGCATCAGGTAGAAATACAAAAACTCTACAAGCTTCAGCTTGACCTCGCGGGAAGTAGACCGAGATTTGAAAAGGGATGTAACCGTCAACAGGCCATCGAGAGCTTCAAAGGTCCGGGTATTGAATGGAGTATCGATGAGGGCGACAACGAGGGTGAGGAGGGTTGCAGACTGGATGGCGGGGCAGTTGACAGGCTCCAAAAGGTCGAGGAGAAGCTACAAGGTCGGAAAAAATTCAATTTGTTAGTCCCTCCCTTCCCCAAGGCATTCACACACACCCATCAAACTCATCAACTCACATTCATATGTTGCTCACGCGCAAACAGAGCCTTGCTCGGCGGATGTAACAACAAAACACCCTGAATCAAATCCAACGAACTCAAAATCAACAAATCATTGCCCCCATCATCTCCCTTCCCCATCAGTCGATCCAGTGTATTAATCAGTCGCAGCGCAACATTCCACTCAAACCCTTCTTGCAACTTGAAGAACTCCTGGAATGCCAAGTCCGCGCCCAGATCCACCAACCCCTCCTTCTTGCTCCCCGATGCATTAGACAAAGACCCCGCGCTATCCGTCGTCGCCGTAGATGTCTGCCGATTATGCCGTGGCATCTGCGCGGCGGACGGCGGGTCTGTGGTCGGGGAAGTGTTGGTTTGTTGAGAGAGACATATTTGGGCGAGGAGACCTTCGACTTGGCGGAGACCTTTGCGGACTTTGGGACCGTCGTAGGACGACAAGTTGTCAAAGGCTAGAGAGAGGAGAGCTTCCATGGTCTGCGGTTCTGTGGGTTTGCGCGCGGGGGGGGGTGGTCGAGCGTAGGAGGGAGGGTTGTAGATGACCGTGGAAGTGTAGAGGTTAAATAGCCCAACGAGGACGAGGCTCGACGCGTTAGCGACTTCCAAAAGACAAGTTGGACAAACAAAAGGCGACGTAATTGGATCCAAGGGATATATGTAACTCGATATCAATATAAAGCCGTGACCAACTTTTCTCTCATTGACGAGGTCTTATAGCCATGAAACTCTATTGCGCCCCGTGAGATGGAATTTCGCAAGTATCAGGTTGAAATTTGTAGGGTTTCTAGGCTTCGAGCTTAGCCAAAGTGACCCCCAGGCAACGAGTACAGTAGGGTTAATCGTTAAACACATAATTGGTAGGGTTAGGGTTACATAATTAAACACCATAAAATCAAAACTAGAAAATACACACAACACTGTGCACTTATTGCCAATTCCATCACACCGAAATATCACGAAACCAAAAATGACTGCTCTTGACAAAATGCCATTACTGAGGGAAACAAGGAAAGAGATGTATACAAATAGAGACAATGAAAAGAAAGAAAAAAAAGTATAACAAAGAACATACTGATAAATGCAGCAAAAAAATAAACCNNCAAAAAAAAAAAAAATAAAAATAAAAAATCTCTTCCCTCCCTTCTTCCTCAGTCTTCCTTTCTTCCACTCTCAACAATTTCCATCTATACCCTTTCCACATAGATTAACAACTTCTCATTCCGCTCCATGGCCCGGTCCAAATCATTATTGCTTAGCAAATTTGGCTTATCACCCGTTGGCTCGTCCTTGTAAAACATCTGCATCTCCTCGTTCGGTCCAATCTTGAACCGCTCACGGATCTTGTCATGGAGCTTCTCAAACTGAATATCGGTCGGTACTCTCAGCGCAATCAAATCATTCTCAAAGCACACCTTGATCTTCATTGCCGACACGTGACCGCCGCTCATGCTACCATTGATCGCAGCAGAAAGCGGCGGTTGCGACATACCACCCGAAACTTGCCGGGGAGTTTTGCCATAGGCATTGGGGTTGTATTCGGTATCGGGGGTGGCGCCATCGTTGAGTTGATAGTCGTCGTCCTCAGGCACGTTATCAACTTCATAGTCACCTTCGCGCGGCGCAAAAAACTGTTTGACAAGTGTGCACTTGGAGATGTAAGCAGGCTGTCGCAAAAGGTTTTTGACATAGGCATCTAGGTTATGCAAGCGACCCTCGGTGATGGCATCAGTGACATAGTTGACAGGACCAGGCATGTACGGAAGTGTGCGCTTCTTGTTGGGAACATTGCCAGCCTCAGCAGGGAATTCGGTAAGAAGGGCGATTTGGAAATCATAGAAATCCTCATAGTATCGAGAAAGTTCCCAGCGACGACCATCCTCCAGGACAACTTCAACGACGAACCAGTACTTTTCGTCAGCAAAGCAGTACCTGGGAATGCTGGCAGAAACAGGGGCGCCGAATTGGGAGGCCATATTCATGCCATATGTGGGAGAGTTTTGGACTACTGGTGGCCGGCTTTGCGGGTTAGGAGAAGTTAGGGCAGGGGCGGGCTATCGTAGGAACCAGACGTTAGCTTATATTAGTATATGAATTAGAGATTTGAGGAAAGAAAAAAAGAAGAAAAGAAAAGAAAAAAAAAAAAAAAAAAAAAAAAAAAACTTTACCGGCTGTGGTTGCTGCATCTGAGTCTGTTGCTGAGTTTGACCGCTTAGACGCTGCTGCTGCAAACTCATGCGCTCAATTCCCTGTTCCAACTGAGTCGGCTGCCCAGATGACGGCGCTGGACCAGTGTCGAACTTTCCGAGACTGATGCTACTGTTCTTATACTCAGCCGCCATCTTTTTCCACTCTTCTACACGAGGAATACCCGCTTTGCGGATGGAATCTTGAGGGTTTGGCACGGGGGTGTTGCTGGCCATGTCTCTAATCTCGATAAAGGACACGGGGATGAGACCCGGCCCGCCCAGACGGCCAATGGGCTTGGCCACGAACCATTCAGGATCTGACTGAGCAATGACGATAATGGCCTCACCGGCCTTGGCTTCAAGCTCGTCGCCGCGCTCGGCTTTAAAGTCGTACATGACGATACCGTACACCATGGCTCCATTTTTGCCGCCTCCGCGGGATTGGCGTTGACTGGCCATACCGGCAGATGAAGGGGATGATTCGCCGTATCCGGAATCGGGCACCGAGATGCGGCTAGGTTTAGGTTCGGAAGGAGTCGTGTTGGCGCTGTCACGCTCCGTCCTACCTAGAGCTTGGAAGAAGGAAACGGGCACGAGACCGCGAGTGTTTGGTAGAGAGGGGTTGCACGCTTCGTACCAATCGGCGTCGTCTTCGCGGCCGATTACGTGGAAGAAGTCACCGCGGGAGAAACTAAGTTCTTGCGAAGAGTTGGCGTTGTAGTCGTAGAGGGCTCGGATGACCTGTATAAAAAAGGGAAAAAAGGAAAAAAAAAAAAA
>MKGJ01000375.1:3349-14037 GCA_002018255.1 Bretziella fagacearum | reverse complement strand
GGGGGTTGCCTTACCGACTGATACAACTCCGGCAACTGACTCGTCAAAGTTGGGACATACGCAGTGACTCCAGTCTTTACTAACTGCCGATTCACCTCGGCCAATTTCTTCATATATTGCGGGCCATCCAGCAATGTCGAGAAGTTGAAGCCAAAAGCACCGTTTAGCTGTGCATCGATAAGACCAGGAGACACAATCCGGCCATCAAGATCGACAATATTATCGGCGACCAGTTGGTCGTCGTAAAAGGAAGCCTGGGCGTTGAGAATCTTGCCAGTACGGGAACTAACCGAATAATTCACCGGGTATAAGGGTTGTGCCAGTGAGAAGACGGCAGTTTGTGAATTTGGTGATGCCCGAAGACTCGTGAACAGCTGCTGGCATTTTTGCCGGTGATTTCTTTTTTAAGAGGTCGACTGGGTAATAGCAAGACGAACAAGAAAGCAAAATGAAGAAAACAGAGGAATCTATTGCTTGTTATCTACTTTTGAGTCGCTTGGGATTTACACTGTATCCTAACTCCGGCAAGCTACGGATAATATGCCGGGTTTTCTCGGCATGCCATCATCATCCTGTCACCCACTACAGCAGCCAGTAAATAACTGTGTGATTCACTGTTCCTATCGGCAATAAGAGCTTCTGTAACTTTCCATCATGAAATGGATGGTAGATGTCACGGAACCTGAATATCACGTGTCGGTAATGGATACGGAACGATCCACAAGGTATCTACTCAAGCGAGGCCACCTTCCAACCATCTTTGGAAACTAACTAATAGATACCACATACACAGCAGCAGCAGTAGCACGCAATACATTTTTGTATCGTGTACCACACCCATATGTTCCGTCTCTATTTTTCTTTTGACATTTCTGGTACATGGTAGCGGGGGATGTTTCTCTTACAGAACTTGCATCTGATAGGCTGCCTGTCACCTGTCAACTCCTGCAACCTTTCAATCACTTACTTTCACGATAAGCACTTTAGGAGGAAACAAAAAAAAAAAACAAAAAAAAACAAAAAATCGGGAGTAGAACAGTAACTGTTACGTCTCAATTGAGTTTAATGGCCTGTTACAGCGTAACCAAAAGGGGCTAGCGGCTGATGCCCACGTAACTAGGATTGGTTCTGTTCCATGGAGAGAGGAGAGAGAGGGGGGAGGGTAGAGCAACGTGGTGAACGGGGAATTAGAAGACTCTTTCTGTCTAGGTTGGATATGTAACGTATCGTGAGGGTTCTAGACCAGGATGGTCATTGATAGATGTGATGATCCTGAGATGGTTCTTTGGTTGCATTTCCGATAGTTGGATTGAGTTGGAATTTATGTGGCTTTTTGTACGTTTTAGAGAGACATGAAAGCACATGCTCTTTCTTTCTAAACCTTTGGAAGGTCATATGACCGCCCAATGTCGTGAACCCTTAGTTAGTGGATCCTTGGAATGTGCAAATTAACCCTTCAGAAACCCTACCAAGTGCCACATACCACGACCCTTTACCCGTATGCCGTCATCTACATTACCTCGGCTGCCATTATATCCTGTCCTACTGTTATCCCACAGCGGAACGAGATGAGATGTTTCGGATATGTCGAACTCTCAGTAATCTTAGCTCAAAACCGTGAGCTTTGAATCACTTCATTGCGGGTGCGTACATGTAGATATTAGCCGTCGATTTGGTGATTACCGCCATGTTTAATGTCACGTGATAAAACAGGATCGTCGTACGAATGCAATAGCTAGCTGTATCCCTGCCCTTCCAGAATAGAAGAAACCAAGCGGGCAAAAAACCCCATTGAGCTTCATTCAATCAATCACGATTTCATGTTGTTGAATAATCATTGCAGAAATCCATTATATTCTCATTGAACTCAATACGGCTGACTGTCCAACAAAGCATCTCTTTTTTGCCTGTTATAAACCCCGCTTCATACTACTTTATGCATTCTTAGCTTTTTTATCTGGGCCACTCTCTCCTCTGTCACCTGAGGTCTTATTCTCTCTCTGCCTTATCTTGACTTTTTACGCCTGGCCTGACTTTGTGTGTGAAAAAAACACAACTGAGGTAGAGTATAGAAACCGCATGTAGTGTTCAACACATAATGCTTTGCTCGAAAACGGTATAAATCCGAGGCTGTGATTGGCACTTATATATATTTAACCGGCGGGCTCTTCTCTCCTTTCATACATCAACCATTTTCTTTCTCTCTCTCTCTCTCTCTCTCTCTCAACATGTCAACAGAAGCCGATCCAATATGGAACGACATAGAGTGGTACGAACAGCATTGAACCTACTACACCTCTTGTGAATGGTATCATGTCGAGGCTGACCATGTCGTTTATAGGGCAATGGGTCAGACACTCATCATGGGGTGGGATGGGACTAAAGTCACGCCGCAAATCCGCCAGCTGATTGCCGAAAAGCATCTTGGATCTATCATTCTGACGGCAAAGAATCTGAAATGTATGTTCCTTTTTGTTTTAAACCTGGTCTGATACTTGTGCCAAACATTGGCCGCTGACTATATATATATATAAAATCTAGCCGCAGAGCAAACTGCTCGTTTAGTCCAGGAGCTCCAGCACATTGCAAAGAACTCTGGACACCCTCAACCACTTCTCATCGCCCTCGACCAGGAAAATGGCGGCGTCAACAGTCTCTTTGACGAGAACTATGTTTGTCAGTTTCCCAGTGCCATGGGTATTGGAGCCACTGGTCGCTCAGAACTGGCGTATGAGGTGACAAAGGCTACAGCAACGGAGATTGCCGCTTGTGGTATCAACCTCATGCTTGGCCCAGTGCTGGATGTGCTCTCCAATGCCCGTTATCAACCACTAGGCGTTCGTGCCACCTCGGATGATCCCCAAGAGGTTTCCGAGTATGCCATCGAGGCAATTCGGGGCATCAAGGACGCTGGGATTGCATGCTGCGGTAAGCACTTTCCCTCATACGGCAACCTTGACTTTGGAGGGTCAAATCTTGATATCCCAATCATCACACAAACCCTGGAAGAGTTGAGTCTGAGTGCGCTGATCCCCTTCCGCAATGCTATTGCTACTGGGAAATTGGACGCCATGTTTGTCGGTGGCTGTGGCATTTCTAACCCAAGCATGAACGTTCAGCATGCCTGTCTGTCTGATCAGGTCGTGGATGATCTTTTGAGAAACGATTTGAAATTCTACGGAGTGGCCATCTCAGAGTGCCTTGAAATGGAGGCTCTGAGTCATGAGATGGGCGTGCAGAATGGTGTAGTCATGGCCGTTGAAGCGGGATGTGATCTCGTCTTACTGTGCAGAGCTTATGATGTACAGCTTGAGGCAATCGCTGGCTTACGACTCGGATTTGATAGTGGGATCATTACCCGAGAGCGAATCATGACATCAGTGCGGAGGGTTTTGAATGTCAAGGCAGGGTGTACATCATGGGCGAAAGCTTTGCACCCTCCTGGCATATCAATGTTGAAGAAGCTCCACCCGTCGCATTTGGCCCTTTCCAAACGAGCCTATGATAGTTCTATTGCTGTCATTAGAGACAATGAAAAACTCATTCCTCTGTCACAATCAATCCACCAGCAAGAGGAAATGCTTTTGCTGACTCCTTTGGTTAAGCCACTGCCTGCATCGGCTCTAACCAAAAAGAACGAGTCTCGTAATAGCGGGGTTGTAGAAGGGACTCATGAGCGATGGTCTCATCCAGGCCGTTCCAGCGCCATCATGACTGGAGAGGAAGTATTCAGAGAGTTGGGACGGTCGCTTACTAGAGCACGACGTGGCAAACTGTTGCATACGAGTTATACAGCCAATGGGCTTCGTCCAGGTAAGTTATCAGTTGGTCCCACAATTTCGTCCACTTTGGAAGGAGCGGTGCTAATAACCAACAACGTCTAGTTCATGAGAACTTGATTAACAAGGCATCTTGTGTCATAATTGTCACGGCGGATGCCAACAGGAACAAGTACCAATCAGGGTTCACCAAGCATGTGGATATGCTTTGTTCAATGCTTCGGAGCCGCGGTCAGAAGAAGCATCTTATTGTCGTGGCGGTATCGTCTCCGTACGACTTTGCTATGGACAAGTCAATCTCTACCTATGTATGCACCTTTGACTTTACCGAAACGGCAATGCATGCCCTTGTCCGTACCCTTTTTGGCGAGAATCCTCTTTTGGGTACTCTTCCTGGAACTCTACGAAAGAGCCGCAACCGCATCAAATCTCGTCAACCTTGGCTTGTCGAGCCATATGATCGCTCGCGCGACTCACGAGGTCTTGATGAGCTCATCAAGGCGGTTTCGCGGAATAGCGCCGAACTTCAGTCGTTGGAAAATGCAACGGCCGAGTCATTTGACCTGTCGGCGTGTGGTGGTGGTGGTGGTGTTGTTGTTGTTTTTGATATTGGTGATGGGCCACGGGATGATGAAGCTATTGAAGCCCATTTTGTAGTACGCAATAGTTCCACAGGCGCGCTTTATGGCTTCGTAGCTACGTGGGCATATACTGCCTCTGCCACTGGGATTATTGCTGCCCTCCTCGTCGATCCTGGCAAGCGAAACGTTTCCATTGGCCGCAGTCTCCATCGTCGGGCCATCCGCGCTCTTGCAACCGCCAATGTCACCCGTGTTCAAGTCGGGGCCATGTTCCCTGCGGTATTCCCTGGTCTACCCTCTGGTGCCGGGGCTGACTCGGCACCCGTCCGTGAGTGGTTTTCTGGGGCCGGGTGGTCTGTACAGTTTCCTACGCGCAATGCCGTCTTGTCGCTCCCGAGTATCCAGTCCTGGTCTGCTCCCGAGGGCCTTCTTCCAAGCCTTGGACGTGCCGGATTTAAATTTGATTTGCTTACGGGTGGGAATAACCGTGATGCTGTAGACAGCCTTGTGGTCTCTTGCGGCGTAGGACCCGAGATTCGTGGGCTTTATCGCGCAGCAATGGCGGATAGCGCGTGTGCAGTTGTGCGTGCTAAGAATGGCGAGTCGATACTAGGAGCTATTATTGTGGCTAGACCGGAGAGTAGTGTCTTGAGAGCTTTCCCGGCGGCTATGATTGAGGGGATGGGGGGTATTCTTGCCCCGGTTTTAGTTGGTAGAATTGAGCAGCAGCAGGCTGTGATGTTGTTACAAGGACTGGCTCTTCTTGGAGTTCGACAGTCTAAAGCTTCTAGTGTTGGAGTTGCACTTTACTTGGTAAGTGATGTATTTTCTTTTCTCTATTCTTTTCTCTTTCCTTTGCTTTCTTCCTTTGGCTCCTTTGTCTTGCTTTTGTTCCAAGGTAGTCATGGACACAACTAGTTCCCGCTGGAACTAGCCGTTTTCTCTACTACAAGAGTTACGAGAGGGTCAAAACTACAGAGCACAAATTCTGGAATTTCCATCATACACTCACAGTTCGTTTTTGGATGAGCTAACTTGGCCTTTACCATAGACGGTCGATGACTTGGACCCTTTTTTGTCAATGGACTTCCAAGCTCTACAAAACTTTGATGTCGTCGTGGCCTCGCTTGACTCTGTAAGTTGCGGCTCCTAGAGCTTTTTTGTATTTTGAGAAATATAGATGACTTCGACGTTGTCTTTGAATTGTGATTAACGATGTTCTGTTTACAATTACAGCTTCAAGACTAAAGGGTTCTTAGAGTTTTTGAAATAACAAGTAGTGGGAATCTCGAGTTACGGTAAATATACCATCTACAATTTTTCGATTTTACTTTGTTCATCCATCGATACCTAAACCAACTACCCCTTTACTCGTTCTCTACCAGGCAAACACCCTCGCCGCCGTCCTGGCTATGTTTTAGGGAATTCCCGTTTTATGTTGCTATGGTCCTTGAACTCTTTTAATAGGTTTTGAGGTTTTGACGGCCACGACTACAACACCGTCTTTATCTGATAACATTTACTAAACGGCTAGTTTTTTTTTTTTTTTTTCAATATAAATAGTCATGTATGTCCCTACTAACTCACGGAAAAGAAAGAAATCCTATGCATGGACATCTTGGACAGTTCCCATTCGACCTTGACGCATCATACGAATTCACCCATCTTTTCACTTTGACCTCTAGTGATTCTCGACAAAACAAACCAAGGAAACATCAAATCTCAAACTGGCCATGTCGAGCTTGGAAAAAAAGCCCCACGCGACTCCCAGGGGATGTATATCCCTGGGAAGACACGCTCCATGATTTCAACAACGCCGATGGAATGCAGCGCGAACGAGAGGATGACTTGCGTTATGCCCAAGAGTCCCGAGGCAAAAGTCTCAGCAGCAGCAGCAACGAACCCGGGAGTTTTCACGTGACTTCACGGGGCACTGGCTATGGTGTCTCCTCGGCGTATTCCACCATTAACGCTCATCAACCGGCTACGATGGGGACGCCTTATGTTGGTGGTTCCACTCAAGCGGAGAACACAATGTGGCCATCGCCTCAGGGGCAAGTTGGAAGCCAGTGGGGCTTTTCGTCATCTGCTGCTTCGGCTCGTGGGCTCTCTCAAGAGACAACCGGAAGTTACTCTCGAGTCCGGTGCCCTATTCATTCAGTCCAGTGATGGATCCATCAATGGTCTCTGGTCAACAACCGTTCCTTGGTAGTCAGGGACTGGGGACTGGTAGTACATGGTCCTCTTCTGTGCCTGCCCTTCCCCTAGACAACAACTACGCTACAAATGACAATGGTACGACAGCATCCTTCTATGGTTACGGTGGTACAGGGGCGTGTTGATTGGGGTTTGAGGGTATACTGTCTTTACACATGTCTTGATCTTTATGTGTTTATCTGTAGATGATAGTATTGACATTTGATACGATTGTTTATCTCGGGATGTGTTTTGGTTTCAAGGCCATTATCCTGTAAAACTTGTAAATTCTTGAGTAGATAACAGCAGTGATGTACTTGGACACAAAGGATAGGAGACTCTTGATTACCTTGATCTTATGTAACGTACGTAAGCCAACAGGCAAAATTGCTGGTCCTCCAAAACCTTGTTGTGAATCAGTGGAGTACTTTGGTACTTTGGTATGTAACCTTTGGTAAGTCAGGACTTGAGTCTGCTTGTAATTGTAGTTGATTTTCTTACATTGTATATACAAAATGTGCTTTTTGGTAAGAGGTCTATTGTTACCCATAAGGTATGTACTCTACAAAGGTGTTTATTGAATTTCCCAAAAGTATAAAATTATGAAAATGGAAATCCAGTTTTATAAACCCTAGTTTGATCAATATGCTTATTAAGATCCTCCCCCGTGGTACACACCCTAACCCGCTATTGGCTCCCATGAACAAGGTCAACGGATATATATATTTCCACAGACATGGATTACGTGAAGCCATTGTCTACAGGGCAATATTACCAGGGTTATGAAGGAAGTGTTACCGCCAATGAGAACTCTGTCTTTTCCCTCGACGATCTGTACGGACAACCGATACAGAGCATGCAAGGTTTTGCTGGGGATGTTGCCGTTGCCGATGCCTCAGAGGTTGGCTCGATGGCTGGCTATGATCAGGGAGAGGATGAAAAGAGGGTATGGCATATGAACAGAATATTGGTGGTCAGTGGAACAATGGTAGCTACGGGAGTGGATTCCCCTAATGGAGATGGCACTTGTGACGAAAATTTCCCTTTTTATTCTTTTGGAAAATTACAACCTCAGACTCCCCCATGCTCCCGTCGAAACCAAGGATCTCTGTGGTAACCATCTCCTGTTCTTGGTCCCACTAAAGATGTCAACGTCAGTAGATTAGTGAATACACTACTAAAGAGTCAAATGGTCATACTATAAGACATCATTGTTATGGTCTTACAGAGGATCCTTGTATTGTTAAGCATCATGCATTCATGACCAAGATGATATATCAATATCGACTCAACTCCAGCATATACTTCAACAGCAAGCTCATGCTATGGCTACCCAACCTCCCATGACCTCTGCTAGTACAGGCTTCCAGGCCCAAGCAACGATGCCCAGTCGGTTTTCAGCTACTCCACAGACTTGTTCCATCTACAACAACCCTCCACAGCCCATGCAGCCAATTTATGACTCGGAAATATACTTCGCCATACCCCACCCAATATAACACTCTGTCAGATGGTCAGATGGTCTACCGAGAGCCTGCCACAATCTATGGTCAGAACATGGCCAACCATCCTGCTTCTTATCATCCTCTGGGTACAGACTTGACGACAGCACAGATAGGGTCTATAGCTCCTGGGGGATGCTTCTCAGGTGGCTTACTCATACTCTATGAACCCTCAGGCCATGGAAATGGATCAGCCTTTGCAGTTTTAGTGTGCCAACCTCTACCAGTACCTCTTTGGGGGACACCATGCCTACAAACTATAATGCTTTTTCTGGCAATGGGAATTCCCTCTACAAAACACTGGGTGTTTTTATTATCATTTCCTTTGTTGCCTCGATATATTCAACAAGCGTATACTTTTTTTTATTTTTTTTATTTTTTTTTGCTCTGTCGTATTGCTAATATGCTTCACCCATTTATCAAAACTAACCCCCCTCTGGCAGTCATGAATTCACAGTTTCATGATATTAATATTATTTTAACAATAGTCAGATTTCAATGTCTAACATTTTTTAGGGTGCTGCTGTGGTCCTAGGACCCGTTCCTGACCAGTCTGTTCCTCTAAACCCTAGAAACGATAACAATCAACACCAGGTTGTCGGTTTTTGAAAAGCTTCATAAAATGCCATTGCAATTGGGTATCGTATTATCTTAGTCATATATCTTTGTTCCTAGCTTGAGCTTCCCTCTCTTAGTCCTCCTTCTTCTCATTCTCCATCTGCCCGTACTTGTCCTTTGGTGAGTCCTCGGCCGAGACCTCTTGTGATGATGTTGACTCCCCCATAGGCTTGTCCCCCGATCCTCTCCTCGTTTTGTTCTTGTTTCTTTTCATCCACCACCACCACTCCCTCTAATGACACTTTAAGGACCTTTTCCTCCGGCTTCTTGTACCCAAGGGACTCCTGGCCGTTTTCCCTGACATCCACTAGTGTCTTGACCTTGCCATCTACCTCGTCATCATCCTTCAAATCCAAATTCTCCAAACCCTCGGCCATCTTGTCAACAATCTCATCGTCAAACTCTTCAATCTCCTCCTCATAAGTATCTTGAGTCGCCAACTGCCTTTCTGCTTCCTTGTTGCCCACAATCTTCCTCCACACAATATCCAACTCCTTGGTCCACCCCAACATTCTCGCTAACCTCCGCACCCCCTTATCACACGGTCCCAACTCCAGCACATCGTCCGGCCGGTTACCCAGAGTGCCCACTTGTTCCCGGTTAAACAACACTCTCGGCGTCTCCCGCCTCGGCATGTCAGCCACCCCCGCAAAGGGGTAAACCGTAAGACTAGTTCCCAAAATTAACACGAGATCCGCCTCACGTGCCAAGTACGTGCTAAAAGTAAACTCCATAGGTAAACCCTCACCAAAGAAGACAATGTCAGGCTTAACCAGACCACTGCACCTCTTCACGCGGCACTGGGGCACCAAAGCGGCATCAACGTGGGTCTTCATGTCTTCGGTTGGATAGTCACTCTTGCACTCGATACAGCGCTGGGTAGCGAAAGAACCATGGGCTTCGATAATAAGATCTTCGGGGACGCCTGCACGACGCTCAAGGCAGTCGATATTCTGGGTGAAGAGCTTACTAAGAAGCTTCTTTTGTGCGAGCAAAGCAATAAAGGCATGGGAGATGGTGGGGTGGAATTTCCCAGGATAAAGCTCCTTGGCAAGTACGTAAAAGGGCTCAGGGTGTTTCCGGAAGAAGTCAATATCGAAGACAGCTTCGGGATAAGGCAAGTTGAGTCGCTTCAAGTTGTCGTAAAGACCAGTGCCAGGAGACCGGAAATCAGGAACTATATATAAGGGTTAGTCAAGGGTGTAGCAAAGGAAAAAATAGGGAGGAAAAAAAGAGAAAAAGAGAAAAAAAAAAAAGATTTGCTATGGCTTACTTCCTGCGGCAGTGGAAATGCCAGCACCGGTTAGAACGACAATCTTCTTGGCCTTGCCAGAGTTGATGTACTCGGCAATGGACTCCAAAGACCTGGCCTTGAGATTAAAAGGCCGGATATCTGGACCGAGAGATGCGGACTCGTTCTGACCCATTGTTTACCAGAGTGTGAATATGTGAAGGGTATATGTGTGTGAGTGAACCGGAGATTTGGCCAGCAGACGTGGATTTGATATGATCACGTGATGGAGAGAAAAATGATGAAATTGTAATCAATAAAATGACGGCGAATAATGACAGTTGTTAAATAACCCACGGGAAAAGAGGTTGTTGACGGGGGGGGGGGCCACAGTCCAAGTGAAGATTCGGTACTTTTTTTTTTTTTATAGCATCAAGTCTTTCACAATTAGCGCGGCGGCGGGGGAGGGATGAACGGGAGTGGGACGTTGATAAAGACGGCCTTGTTGTTGTCAAGATAATTGATGATATATCAAGCTGAAGGCTGAGATGATGATGAGAAGATTGTAGTGCGATTGACCCGTCAGTCTTTTCAATTAGGGGCTATATTACTTGTTTTTTTTGGCTTGCAGATGATTGCTTTGTCGCTAAAGCAAGTGACGATGATAATTACCAGATAAATCGACAACGAGATGGTTCTAGTAGTAAACGTTGTATTTTTTTTTGATGCGTGAGGTAGTGAGAAAGTTTGTGAAGAGCAAGTTTTTTTTTTTTTTTTTTTT
>MKGJ01000374.1:7110-23963 GCA_002018255.1 Bretziella fagacearum | reverse complement strand
CCCTCCCTCCCCCTCCCAACTAACATCTCGTAGCCCCCGAACGTCTTCGGAACCCGTGGAAATACCACTTTTGGAAAACTCCCGTCTTCCCTCTCGTCCCCCTCCTCGTCAGCACCCGTCTTCCTGAACCGACAGTCCAAGACTTCCACTATGCCTATACCTCTGAGCTCCATTCGGCCGCCGACCTTGTCATTCCTCTTAATCTGGTTAGAGAGGAGGGACCTTTTGCCTCTGTTTCTTCCAGTGCCTCTAAGTGGCCGGCTTATAAGCCTTGGCGTACGGAGTTGCCGGTTGACCAGATCCCGCCACTTGGATGTCCGGATGTGGAGCGGATGATGATTCCGTTGAGTGAGTACAAGACGCGGAGACTGGACAATACGAGTGTGTTTTACCGGCTGCCGTTTGGAGTTACCGAGGTGGAGATGCCGAGGTTGTGTTTGAGTGATGCAGAGGAGATGATGAGGGTGATTCGGGAGGAGACGACGAAGAATGCGACGCTTTGGGGGGGGATGGTGCCGGCGTTGAATGCTCTGAGGGAGTGTCTATTTGACGACAAGGTAAGTGGGCAGACAGGGAGACAGAAAGATAGACAGGGAGGGAGACAGACCAGAGACGCACAGAGACGCTAACATGGAATAATAGGCCGATTCCGAGACGAAACTGTTGATTGGTGTCACCTTTGATTTTATCTACACCCTGGGTAAGTTTTGTAGCCTTCCCCCCCCCCCGCCCTCCGGCTCGTCCACCCTCCAGTCTTCTGCCCTCCAACCCTCCCCTCCAGTCTTCTGCCCTGCCCTGCCCTCGGCCCCTTGCCTCCGACCTTTAGCCCTCCGCGCCCGCTAACATCTTGTAGTGTCCCGCTTCCGCCATCAGCACTGCAAAATCCAGGCAATCCAGCTCCCCAGCGTCTCCACCCCCTTCTTTCCCTCGCACAAACCCCTCCCCCCCATGGCAGCCGCCCAACTCGACATCATCCGGTGCCGTCTCCTCATCGTTCACCAGCGCAACTTTGACCACCTCTTCCACAAGATCACGTCGGCCGACGACGGACGTGGCGAGTACCGCCGGGCCGACTACAGCATTCTGTTTGCGACGGTTTGCTCGTTTGCGTTTGTGTTTTCAATGGTGATTGAGGATGCGGCCATGGTGGGACAGATGACTGGGGATTGCCAGACGTTTCAGGGAGTGCATGACCAGATGGAGTCGGCGATGGAGACGATGATTGGGAGGTTTGTCCAGTGGATGGGCAAGGTTCGCGAGGGGGAAGACGGGGATGAGGCGGGGATGATATACCGGGGGGTGAAGAAGTTGCGGGAGATGGTGGAGTATGGAGGGTGGTGGGAATTGGGCGGGCCGGTGGTGGCTCGGTGGTTGCGGTGCATTTATCCGATGGAGCCGGTAGGTTATAGGGCGGAGGCGATGACGATTTCTGGGGTGAGGGATTATCTGAATGATTGGGATGAGCGGCACGGCGGACGGCCCCTAGTTCGGAACCGGTTTGACTAGGGGGTTGTAGTAGTTGGAGGGGGAGTTGTAGTACCGATAATATTTATTAAACTACATCAGGATGCATTTAGATAAAGGATTTGTTAACAAACTGCTACTAGCAGTGATAATCGGAGATCAACAGTGATGATAGCACCAATGGTAGCAGCAGTTCTTCTCTTCTCTCCCTTTTTTATTTTTTATTTTTCTATTTTTTCCTACTCGCTGCGCTCCAAGTTGATGGGTGGTTAGTAGCTGCCGCAGGCGGTTGTTCAAAGTTCTTTGTTCTCTATTATGCAAGACCTATGTGGTCCATCTGCGGAACGGGTTGTGACCGGAAAACCTCCGAGGCTAGTCCTCTCGGGTGGAAAAACCTGGTTGCGGGGAGTTGTGTACAAGACTGTGGGATATATACTACCAGCTCATAAGGGCTGCAGCGGTAGTTGTTGTAGTGGTAGCAGCAGCAGCAGTACCACAAATCACCTCCTAACCCCCGCTGCCTCACGTAGTCTTCTGTGGTACATCATATACTGATTCTGGGCTTACTGCTCCCGTTTCCACCTTGGAACACTGCCAGAGTTAGGGCACTGCATTAAAGATTATCTACTCTACTACTACTCTACTACTACAATGCTCAATCATTGTGCAGCTCAACTCGCGGGCATAGAGCTTCCGGTATAGGGCACGGTGCAAAAAGAAAAGTCCTTCTCTTCTCCTTTAATCACTATCAACAGCTACAGCTACTACAGCTACGACTACGACTATTCGGCGGCCTACCATCTACCCAATCATCGATCCCCATCCCCTCTACAGCCCCATTCATTAATAGATCCGAAATCTCTATAGATATCTACAAAAACAACAAACAAAACTCTATAATCAACTCACTGGGCCGTATCTATCCCACATACCATGTGTTTTCTTATTATAACCCTAACAATTGACACTCTCACATGTTTGCAGAAAGATCCAGCCTTGTTGATTCTACGTGTGTAACCATCACCAGCTTAGTCATCAGATCCCCAACCCCACCTCCATCCTCACGTCTTGTATTTATATTTCAACATGAACTCTCTACAGATCCATCTCTTGTTTCATCCCTTCTACTTGCCCTTGATTTTCGACAACCACTTCTGACCAAAACTGATTACTGACACCGACCACTAATTGCGCACGTCCCTGTTAACAAACTCCAGGGTGATATTTTATGCAAAGGTGAAAATAACCAATGCTTGTGATTAGCCGGGGGTTGTTTTTTAAGAGACTTGGGGGGCTAAGAGAGCTACAAAGGACAGTCATCAACATGTGCCTTTTGTGCCTCTTCTAGATACACATGCTAATAATAAAATCCCAAAAGAGACTTGAGAGTGAAACATTGTAAATTCGTATCAAGGGGTGTTTGACTTGGCTTTGAGCAGACAAACGTTGGATTTAAGAGGAGAAAACAAGCAAAAATAGAAGCAAAAACAAGAAACTGGGGAATCAAGGCACAGCCAAAGAACGTAGACAACCAACAAGGAAACAAGAAAGATAAGAAGAAGAAGAAGAAAGAATGAAAGAAGAGAAAAAAAGAATGAAAGAAAGAAGAAAAAGAAAAAAAGAATGAAAGAAAGAAAAAAGGAAAGAAAAAAGGAAAGAAAGAAAGAAAGACCACTGACCACCCTCCTGACCTACCAACGAGCCAACGTACGCCCCCTCTCCTCCTCCTCCTCCCACGGAGCCCCATGAACCTCGGTCCTCTCCACCGCACTCATCCCCGACTCATAATCAGACCCCACATACGTCCGCGGACTCTGCATATCAAAAATAATCCCATTCAACCCCGAATCATCCTCATGACTTTTACTCCTACTCTCCCCTATCGCCAACGTCCGACAAAGCGGCTCAGCATCAGACTCTGTATCCTCCGCCGTATCATACCCCCCAAACCCTGGAGACCTCGGCACTGCCTGAGAGCCTGTCCCAACTGTATATGTAGACTCTACAACCGTCTTGACCACTGGTTTCCAGCCACTCTTTGCACGGGAAGTTTGCGTCCAAGTCATGGGCGGGACTGCCAGACAACCCGGGGAAAGAATCTCTCCACCACGGGCAGATTCCCCGTTGGCTTTTGCAATGGAAATGGCCGTAGGTTCCCCCTTACCCTTGGCTTTACGGTTTGGGGCGGCAGCTTCCCGAGCTTCTCGTTGGCGGGCTTCTTGTTTGGCTAGTTGCTGGACGAGTTTTGAAGCTAGGGATTCCTGCATGGCGGCCATTAGAGAGCGGACTTCGTGTTGACGGGCAAACTCAAAGGGGGCGGCAGATGCGGGAGAAAGGGGAATATTAAAGGAAGAGTTGTCGTCGCCTTCTTTGTCTTCTTCGAGGTCAGAATAGGAATACTCAGAGGCACAGTCTGCATCGTACGAGTAGTCCTCTTCATCGGCTGTATACCCAGCAGTCGCAGCAGCCGCTGAGTTTGAGTAAGAGTTGAAAGCAGCAGCGGCAATATCTACGCATTCGATGTGGATGGCGGGAGAGACAAAGGCGGAATGGTTGCGGGGGAAACGGGTGAGGGAGAGACCTGCTGGAGAGTAGAGGTCTGAGACGGCGGAAATGGGGGCTTCTTCGTGGTGTTCAACGGAGGGTTCGTTGTCGGAGTCGGCGAAGTGGAAGGTTCCGGTGGGGAATTTAGTGGCAGGGAGGGTCATTTTGGTGTTGGAAGAGGATGAAGGAAGAGTAGAAGAAGAGGTAGAGGGTGTTTTGGAGAAACGAGTGTCGAGAGATTGTGAATGGGTTTAGTGGTTTGTTGAAAGGAGGCAAAGTGGATGGGAGCCAGTAGTTGGGGGCATTCTAGTATGAAACTGCCCAGCAAAAGAGAGAAGAAGAAGAGAAGGAGAAGAGAAGGAGACGAATACCAAACTCTGCAAGACTGATATCAAAAAGGAAAACCAAGATATAAACATCTCGGGGAATCCCTCGAATTTAAACAATTCTTTCCGTACCCTCCAAGGATTTCTATTGTCAGCCACTCTCTCAAGGCCCCCTCCACGACATGTCACTGCCATCCGTGCACCCGGTCCCAGAACCAACACGACACCAACAGTACACTACACTACACTACACTGAACCCCCCGTCCAGCCCCAGTCGGCGCCACAGCGTTGCATCCAGCCAACTACAGCCCTTGTCGCCCACAGCCAGTCTGGGGAACCCGCAGAAAGTGGGCAGGTTTCGACTGTGGTGGTGTGAGTTTCGAGGGCCTGCTCGACGGGCTCCAGGGTTTGTTCAGAGTGCTTCTTGGCGAGTAAAAAGGTCAGGGTGCATAAAAGACCCCAATGCTATTCCTATTTTTATACCTTGAAGGGTGTTGATACAGTTTTTAACAAGCTTTGTTGGATGCCATTATTCTTTCCAACATAATGCAAGATGGATCTTTTGGATCTCCTGTATCGCCTTACCAACTGCATCAATGTTTGTCTTTTCTCTCGGTAAATCATTCTTGTTAGTGTCCTTGATCTTTTCTAATATACGCCCGCCCCTCCTCCTCCCCCTCCTCCTCCTTTGGTAATACTCTTCCTCATCTCATCTCATAAATCACAAGTCCCCCCCCACCCCCTCTTCAACCACCCCCTTGTTCCCTTTTTGTCTGACAAGTATACGTCACTTCTTGGCAGACCAACCCCGTAAAGGCAATATCATCTGCTGACAGTTGTCCAACTACCGACATGATTTGACAGCTGTCGAAAACAACCTCGGTTATGAGACGTGTCTTGTGCTTTGAAGCAGTTGACACACTATTCAAAGGCATCAGAAGAGGAAGAAGAAGAAAACCCTTGTTTTCCTCAAATTCAAGGCGGACATTTCGTGGCTGTTGGCTGTTGGCTTGGTATGACAGGTAGGATCGTACCACACCAGTGGCCAATCACCTCATCGTACTCAAAAGTGAGCAGCATATAAAATGATTATGATGGGATTTGTGTGACTCTGCCTTGTCTCTGTATTTCTCCATGTCTTGGTTGCGTCCCTCCATGAGTCTGAGCCCATCTGTCTATGCCTATAGGTTCTGTGTATCTGTCTCTAGTCTATCCGCTCCCTTCCTCTCTATTCAGTCTCATCACCAACTCAACCACCAACCTCACCCTTCTGCTTGATCAACCACCCGAGCACCCAGTAGCCCCCAGAGCACCCAGTAGCCCCCAGAGCACTCAACTATACGCCGCAATACGCACTGATCACCAACTGTCTCCCAACCCCGTCTCCTCTCCACGTCTGCATCCGTGTCTATTTTTGTCACGGCTCGTGCCGCTTGGTTTTAACAAACAATGCAAGGAATCAAAATCTAATGCTTCACTTTTAAATGTATGCCATTTTCTCTCAGGTACACTAATCACTGCTCACTGATACATTTCAAACTAAATCGTGGTACTCCTGCCCCCCACCATCCCGCTGCCAAACCACCAAATCTGCCAAGCCGCCAAGTCCTGTAATCTCATCCAGTATTCTCAACGCCCTCCTGATCCTCCCCTCCTTCTTCCCCTGCTTCCTCCCCTCCCTCCACCTCCTCCTCCCATATCGTCGGCAACAAAAAAACCCTCGGCCTCCCCCTCCTCCCCCTTCTCCTACTAGTCATCTTCTCCTCCTCCTCACCATCCAAAGAAGAAGACGCCTCCCCATTCTGTTGCAAATGCACTAAACTAAGCTTCTTCTTCCCCCTCTTTGTCTTTTTCTTCTTCATCCCCATCGCCAACCATCGTTCTCTCTCCCGCTCAAACCCCGCCGAATCATCCAGAATTCCTGCATACAACACATCCCCAGAGTCAGAGTCTACCCCCCCCGATAACCTCCGTTGTTTGTTAGCCTTCGAGAACTCATCGCGGGTATAGAGGGACCCAAAGAGGGCATGCGGGGGTTGAATTACCTTGTGCGCTGGTGCCGAGGTGGCCAGCCAAGAGTCTAGTTAGGGCTTCTGAAACAGAGGCGGCTGTCTTTCGAGTATAGACGTTATAGTCGAGGCAAAGGCCCAAGATTCGAACAAGAGGGTCCGAGAAACTATCCGGAGAGCGAACAAACTGGTGGAGTTGGAAACAGTATCTTAGACGATAGGGTGCGGGGACTTTGTCATAGCCGCGGCTGTAGATGAGATTGAGCATTATGAGGCCAAGAGACCAGACATCGGGCTCCGGGCGACCAAGCCAGCTACTAGAGCTGGCAATAAGTTCGGGAGCCCGATAATGAAGGGCGCCATGGCTGTAGGGATCGCGTTCAGTCTTGCAAATCGAAAAGTCGGACAGCGCTATACGTAGTCGATCCGATTCCAGGCAGTGTCCGCGGGTTTGGATTAGTATGTTTTCAGGGCGGAGATTCCCATGAACCAAGGGCGTAGGCGTTTGTGAATGCAAAAACGAAAGCGCAGATAGTGCCTGTCGGAAGACTGAAAGTGACTCGCCAAGTGTCAACTCCAACGCCTGATTCTGCCTTGCAAGATTCCCATACGAGTGCCAAGGGAAGAACACCCGGCTGCGATCCTGGAATACCTGCGTATCGGCAACTGCAAGGAGATTCGGCTACAACCGTTTTGTCAGTTTCTCATCCGCTTCTCTGAACCAAGGGAGTACTTACATGCTTCAAAGCCGCATACTTGCTAATCTTCTCCTTCAACTCCTCGCTCTCCTTTGCGTCTGATGGTGTCTTCAAATACACAGTCTTCACTGCAAATGCCAAACCAGACTGCGGGTTCCACAGCTTCTGCGTAGTATTGTTCAGTGACAGTTCCATTGGAGTCAACATATGCTCCGTAACCCACATAGGGGTTTTGTTCACAATCTCCAATTCCGTATCTTTCATACGCAGTCCCTCAGGCATCTCAAACCACGGCTTATCCGCCGTCAGCCGCTCAATGGCTGCCAGGACCGCTGGATCTTCTGTATCATAGAGCATTGGGACTATCAGCAAGTCATTACCTTCAGCGCTGATGATGACAATATCCCGGGTATCAATGAACCGGTAACCGCTAAGAGTCCATCGACAGGACGAGCGAAATTCAGTACCAACAGAACCATACTGCACCGAGATTCCCGTGGTAGTTCCCAAGTCTTGGACAATCAACCGGGCAAGTCCATCGGAAAAGTCACTAGAGTAAGTGATTGCAAAATGCGCCGCATGCATCCCGCGGGATTTCCCCATGACGACATCACAGAGTTCAGGGTCATGGCCAAAGATGTACCCATCTGCGTGCTTGGGCGGCCGCGAGAAATGAAGTTCCACATACGCCTGGTCACGCGGAGGGAAACCAGGATCTTCTTCAGCTGGAGGGATAGTCGACGCCGGGTAGTAGAAGTCAGGGTTGCGGTGGGCAATGGCAGGAGGAAAAGAAGCACTGCTAAGCGGGTACAGGCGGGCGATGGCACCGATGTAAGTGGGCGCGGGCAAGGTGGAATGAAAAGGGACAGGGAGATGCGCCGCGTCTTCGTGGGGAGTGAGGGATGGCTTTTGGTAGGGAGGCAAGTAGGAGCCTTTATTCTGATGATAATGATACTGAGGAGGCATTTCGGGTGAAAACTATGGATTCGTGAGTGATTCAAGATGATCAAAAGTGAAGAATCGGTTCAAAGACTGTCAGATTTGAAAAAGTACAGAAACCTGTGCAGGAGATATCAACGAAAGCGTATGCAACGCAGGTAATTATATATGTGCTTCTCCTTCTTCCCACGGTTCACAATGAGGGGGGGCCCCATGGGGAACAAGTAGCTTTCAAGAGACGGCAGAAAAGCAAAGCATGCAAACACCCCTCAGTCCTCAGTCATCTCAACATCGGCATGTCACAGACCTTTCAGCAAACTGCGAATAATAGTATCTGCAACTGTGTAACTGTAGAGTTGTGGAGCTGTGGAACTGACGCCCATGTTCATCCACACACGTAGCTTACCAAACAGCATGAGACTGATGAACATGAGGTGACATAAGCGCACAACTGGCAAGCAAACAAAACGGCCATGTAACCATCCGAGACAGTTTATTCATCGTGACCAACTCACCCACAGCCATCATTGTCAAACTCATTTCTTTATCTTCTACTTTTCCATTTTCACCTGCCTTGGCACAATAAGCGGTGAAGACATTGATGCGGCATCCCGCTTTGTAAGAGCCTGGCGGGGTTGATTTCGGGAGGGGCTATTGGACGTAGGATATGCTGTTATATGCGGGTATCCGTGGAGTGTCAATTTCCGGGCGGCAAACGGCCATTTCGGGTTTCATAAGTCACCGGGGGGGGGGGAACTTGGAGGTCAAAATAAAAGGAGGAGAAAACTTGTCAAGTGCTACCGATGAGAAATGGTTAGCAAGCTTGGTATAGTAAGTCGTTTGTTGATAGATTCTAACATCAGTACCTGGTATCTGTGTACATCTTGCGTTCAACAAGATACAAGCAACCAAGCAACTTGCATAAACAACAACAGACGATATGCCACTACCCGTGATACATTGCATCTTGTCTGGCCGCATGAACCTTCTCTGGTGAGACCTGCCACTGACTGACACCAAGTAGAACCCTCCCACCTGCTCAAAGCACTGCAGGCACACAAGTCAATGTCTATCTCTGTTAGCTGATCTCCCTCAGACCCTATGTTCATGGTTCAGAGAGGAAAAAAGAAGATGATCCTTTCCATTTGCTCACATACAGGCTTCAAGGTGTAGAAACACAAGTAGCTGGTTGACTCCATAGGTGGATGCAGAGTGCTATAGACAGCATATTGATACAGTACAGATGGAAATGGTAAAGGCAGGTAACACAAGGACAATGTAAGGATTTGCCTCATTCACATTGTGATTTAGGCAATTCAAATAAAGGCAAAAGACACAGTGTATGTACAGATACATGCAAGTGTTGATGAAGTTGGACAAATGCATTGTTTATGTTGTGATTGTGCAATGAGGGTATTGACAAGTTGTTTGGGGTTAAGAGAAACCCTAATACTTTGACATTGATCAGCCACACTATCCACCACCGCCACAAATGACGTTGTGGCGTATTATCTTTTAGTTATCGAAATCATTTCTCGATAATCGCGTCGCATGTTCTACAAGTTGTACATTGCATTTCATCGCATCGCATCTCAACACAGTAACAAAACTATACTATATTCTTCCCGATCGATTCCAATCTTCAACCCTCACACAATGAGTTCTAACAAACAAATACCCCCAAAATCAATACCACCGGCTCCCGCCCCAACGCCATCAAAAGATGGCTCCGGCGCAGCCAGCGCCGCCGAACAAGAAGAAAACCTCTACCTTCCTTCCTTCATTCGCAATCGCCCATTTTATATCAACGATACCGACGACGCCACCTCTAGTGACTACCTCAAGCATCAGCGTGTCCAAAAGAAAGCCGAAGAATCCAAATGGTACGACCGCGGCCGCAAAGCCGGGCCCGCCGCCACCAAATATCGCAAAGGGGCCTGCGAAAACTGCGGCGCCATGACCCACAAACAAAAGGACTGCCTGTCGCGTCCACGGGCGCGCGGTGCCAAGTGGACGGGAAAGGACATTCAGGCGGATGAACTGGTGCAGGATGTCAAAATGGGCTGGGATGCAAAGCGCGACCGGTGGAATGGCTACGAAGCCAAGGATTACCTGGCAGTTGTCGAAGAACACGATGAGATGGAGGCGTTGAAAAAGGAGGCGCAGAGGGCGGCAAAGGGATTAGCGGGAGATGAAGAAGAAGACGCAGAAAAGTATGCCGAGGGAAGCGACATGTCCAAGCATCAGAGTACGGCAACGCGACAGTTGCGCATCCGAGAGGATACAGCAAAATATCTACTCAACCTCGACCTCGATTCCGCCAAATACAACCCCAAGGTCCGCGCCTTTATCGACCCGGGTGCTGCGAATGATAGCACTGCAGAGATGTTTGCAGAACAAGAATTCGTACGGGCATCAGGCGATACGAGCGAGTTTGGTAAGGCGCAGAGGTATGCGTGGGAGTTGCAGGAGACCAGTGGAGATATGTCGATGCATCTACAAGCGAACCCTACAGCGGCAGCAATTCAACGAAAGCTCTTTGAGGACGAGGAAGTGGCTATGAAGAGAGAGAAGGACATGTTGTTGAAGGAGATGTATGGGGTTTCGGAAGAAAATGCCGCTGCGGGATTGCCCGAGGCATTGAGAAGGGCGGCGGTTACGGAGAATGAAGAGTTTGTAGAGTATGATGAGGCTGGGTTGGTCAAGGGGGTGCCGCGGGGGATTGTCGTGAGTCGGTATGAGGAGGATGTCTATCCGCAGAACCATACGAGTGTATTTGGGTCGTGGTGGGCAGATTTCAAATGGGGATATGCCTGTTGTCATTCGTTTATAAAGAATAGTTACTGTACGGGTGCAGTTGGTATTGGAGCTTGGGAGGCGTCAGAAAAACAGCCAAGAGGAGAGGAAATCCTGACGATTGAAGGGGCGCCGGAGGGCGAGGATGAAAGTGAGAAGGAGATGCAGGAGAAGAAGCAAGAGAAGAAGGATGGCGGAGAGCCAAGGAGAACCAAGGTGAAGAAGAGAACAGCGGCGGATATGATGGATGGGGTCACTGAAGAAGAGTTGGAAGAGTATCGGAAGCGGAGAACGGCGGCGGATGATCCGATGGCGAAGTTTTTGGGAAAGGATGATTTGTTATAGAGGAGAGGGGAGGATGAATACCTGCATTTACGTAATTTTCTTGATGGTTTTTTTTTTTTCATATCGTATTATACAAGGCGAATTAAAACCCATAATCTTTGTCACGGCTTCATATTGTGTCACATGTGCTCAAGGTGGTGAAGTTTATTGTTTTTTTTGTTTTGTCATCAGAATGATCATTTGCAATTGGTTTACTAGCCGAGATCCCTTATCATACCGACGCCAGTTGGAAAACATGACCTATTTTTGGGGAGCCCTACTTTGTCTTGGCGGATCAGTCAAACGTCGTCAACTCCAGTCATTTGTCTTGCCTCACCTAGCATCACCTCCGTTGTTGCATATTTCACGACATCAGGATACTAGCAAGAAACGACAAGAAAGGAAACTGGAGAAAAAAAACCAAAACAAGAATGGATATTCTGCTGACGCCGACTTGACCAAGATATTTTCACCGTCAAATAATAAATAATGGATAGTATGTATGTCTGTGTAACATAAAAAGAGAAGAAAGAGTTTTATGTAATTTTTTTTTAAATTCACTTCTTCCTGGATTTCTCCTTTTAAATCGTGGTCTCGTAGGCAACGGGGGTGACAGTCTCGGGGGCGTTCTCGGCGTACGAGATTGTCCGGGCCTCACGGGGCTGAGCGGGCAAACGCTTCAGCTGAACGGGCTTACCCTCAGCCTTGGCGATCCTCTTCTTCTCAGCGTTCTCCTTGACTCTGCGCAAAAAGTCGTCACGCGAACGCGAGGGGGAAATGTGCTCGACCCGGACGTTGATGCGCTTCTCCAGGTAGCGGTAGCCGACCTTCTTGTAGATGATGATGCCGACGGCGGACTTGGTGACGTTGTAGATGACACCAGTCTTGCCGTGGTAGACCTTGTAGGGCATACTGCAAAGAGATGTTAGTTACTGTTGGTGGGGTGGGTGGGTGAACGACTCAGGCATGACGAGCGATCCAATCTCTTTCTCTCTCTGGCGTCTGTGATTTATCGTCGGATGTGTCGAGCAAGCGGAATGTGGAACAATCGGGTGTGTATAGAGGTTTTGCGGTCGGATCATAGTTGATAGATGGAGAGGAATGTTTGGGGATTGACCGGAGTTGAGTGTTGGTGCTCTAGTCTCGTCATAGTGATGATATCGCAAGTGTTGATGAGAGATGGAATCGGTCGTCGTCCGAGTGTTGGTTCGCGCAGAGGTACTGTTGCTTACCCCTTCTGGACAGCACCGTTGGTCTTGATGTCGACAATATCACCGACTCTACATATAAACGTCAATATTTTGTTCCTGTATTTACACAAAGTTGGCAGTCGGCTGGATGATGCTCCGTCGGTTTTTGTCGTTGTTGAATAATCGTCTCGATCTCGGAATGCGGTGTTGACTAACCTGTACTCGCGGAGGTAGGTGGACAGAGCAATCATGCCCTTCTGGCGGAAGTCGCGCTGGAAGGAATGCTATTTCAAACAGTCAGCATTGACGTTCGTAACTGTGATGGACTTTTCGTTTCAAAAGGTATCGTCGAATTTGATATTGTCGATTTAGTTCAAACAATAAACCAAAAAAGAAAAGAAAAGAAAAGAAATGCAAGAGTGGTGATGTTACGTACGCGAGTGCCCGAACGAAGACCAGCGGATTTACCCATTTTGACGGTATTTTGGTATGATTGAGAAGATGGTGATTAGTTCTCTTGCTGCAAACTTTGGGATTTCCTTCAAGATAGACTCTGACGGTAGTCCCAATCGAAAAAATTGGGAACAATAATCCGGAAATTCGTGTGGTGGGGACTCTGACTTAGTCAGCGATTATTTTTACCTAGCGATAGATGACCATTTAGGTCTTTTTTTCGATCAGGGCTCAAGCCCACGCACAAGGTTTTTTTTTTTTTTTTTTCGGTGGGGGTAAACTTCGGATGTGGGGCCAGAATGCGTTCTAGGTAAAGAATTACGGATCCCAGTTCAAAAACTTTGTACTATTGGGTAAATATTGACCTCTGATGATTTGAACTTGAAACTTCAACTTTTTTTCTTTTTGCATTTTGCAGAATCATCAAGACCACCCGACAAAATGGCTCCGTAAGTGACCCCTTCTATTACCTACGAGAATGTGCTCAAACATCAAGGAAATCAACATCAACAATACGATGTACTAACAATATTTGCTTCGATTTACAGTCTGTCGTGCTCCAAGACTTCGAGAACTCCCCGTCGCCCCTTTGAGGCCGCCCGTCTGTCAGTAATCACCGGCCACTGAATGAGAGCTTGACTCTCCTCATGTCGAGATGATGATCGAAAACTGACATGTAATTTCTTTTTTTTTTTTTTTACATAATGTAGGGACTCCGAGCTGAAGCTCGTTGGCGAGTACGGTCTGCGCAACAAGCGTGAGGTCTGGCGTGTCCAGCTTACTCTCTCCAAGATTCGTCGTGCTGCTCGGTATGTCATGTTATTTTCTAATTATTTGGGGGCGAATTATGGCTTGTGTATTTCTGCACAAATCCATTCGAACCTCACTGTCGATTACTCTTTTGTCACACAATACTAACTATCCTTCCCTATAGTGAGCTGCTGACTCTGGATGAGAAGGACCCCAAGCGTCTCTTCGAGGGTAACGCTCTGATTCGCCGTCTGGTGCGTGTCGGTGTCCTTGACGAGGCCCGCATGAAGCTCGATTACGTCCTGGCCCTGAAGGTCGAGGATTTCCTTGAGCGCCGCCTGCAGACTTGTGTCTACAAGCTTGGTCTTGCCAAGTCGATCCACCATGCCCGTGTTCTGATCCGTCAGCGCCACATCCGTGTCGGCAAGCAGATTGTCAATGTCCCCTCGTTCATCGTCCGTCTGGACTCGCAGAAGCACATTGACTTTTCCCTGAACTCGCCCTTTGGCTCTGGCCGTCCCGGTCGTGTGCGGAGAAAGAAGACCAAGGCCGCTGAGGCTGGTGATGGTGCGGCTGATGATGACGAGTAAATCACTTGCTCAATTTAGCCTTCCAAATCTTTTTGATTTTTCAGTGTGTTTTTTTTCTTTTATCTTTTCTTCATTTGTTTCTTGGGCAAAGCGGAACGATATACGGCAGACCGGGCAATGGACGTCGTCGTACGTCACTGAGTACGTCACTGATTTAGGGACATTTGTATCATGAGGCGTTTTAAGATGGGACAAAAAATGGGATTGGTTATCTTTCTAGGGATCAACAACTCGGTTGTCACCTGAAATATGACACACAACCCGTGCCCGTGACTTGCTCCGTTATCTTTGGTCTTTTTTTGGGGGGGGGAATGAGGGATAGAGAGAAAGTTAAAACCTGACAGTCGAAGAGGGCCTTTTTTGCGTGCGGTCTTAGGCGAATGAAGAAAAAAAAAATTGAGGCTCTTGAAGGGTCAACTTGAAAGTTTTTACGAGTTCACGATGTTTTTGATATTAGTATCCAAGCAGTGTATTAAGGTGATTTGTTGTACATTCGGAGGGAGGCGTGCTAATTCCAGCCAACTTTGTCTTCCAGGTTTTTGATCACGTGTCATATCACGTGACTAATTTTGAGAAAGTTTGAGGGAGTACTTAGCTAAAGCACTCTTGCCGGAAAAGTTCTTGACACGGTTGACGCAAGCCAATGGCATTTTGGCAACTTTAGTAACCCTTCTGTTGGTCAAAATACGTCTTCATCAATGACTCAAAAATTGTATTTACAAGAAAAGAAAAAAAAAGAAAAAAAAGAGGATCCAGTAATTGTTTAATGTCCACATGATCACAAAAGGTCATGAGTAGGGTTAGGCATATATCACATGACTAATGGTCCCGTGCTGACTCAGCTGGTAAAAATATCACAACCAGTGGGAATGTGCAACTTGATTCTATCCAAAAACATGACCTCATATAGCATGCCTTATGTCTGTTGCTTGAGAGATACATTATCTGGATTTATATCTACAGGTTGATTGTCAATCCAGCATCGCAGCCAAAGCAGGGGTTTGAATGGGGGGGGGGGTCCGGGAGATCTAGACTGAGGGCGTGATCCGTTACATCTGCTAGTATTCTCATAGCGGGGAAAACGTAATCCCTAACACTTGGTACTTGATGACTGATAAGGTCTGCTGGGCTGGGCATCGTCATTGAATCATCCAAGGCGTTGCAACTCACCCACCTGACCTCACCTAGCTTCTTCATCCCGTTCAAACCGGGAAATTCATTTGATTATTCTTTCAAGTAGTTGTCTTTGTACTTTTCCTTTGTTACTATTCTTCTATTAGCCACCAACCAGCTTTATCTAGAGTTGTTGCCAGCCGTTGACAGCAGCCCATCCACCCAGCCTTATAGAATAACATAAAGGGCAACTAATACCTACCTGCCTTCAACGTGATGAACAAGTAAACGTCAACCTTTCTTTTCTCTCTTTCTTCATAAAACCGTCAAGAAGCCATCGGCAAATCCATCCTAAAACCCATTCTACAAAGATTTTTTTTAAAAAAAATCCATCATCAGGAATTCCCCGTGATAGAAAACTGTCGCTGCCGCCCATCATGAATTACCTTTACTCCACTGTAAACACCCTGCGCGACCGATACACCCCTACCTCCTCCTCCTCTACCTTTTACACCACCGGCCAAATCTCGCCTGAGGAATTCATCAAAGCCGGCGACTACCTCACCAACAAGTTCCCCACCTGGTCATGGAGCCCCGCTGAATCGGCGTCGCTCGCCGTCTCTCATCTTCCCCGTGATAAGCAGTTCCTTGTAACGCGCAACGTCCCCTGCCACCGTCGTCTCAATGATGATTTCGCGGGTGATGCCGGCCACGAAGAAGGCGTCGTGCGCGACGGAGAAGACTTTGCGGGGGATGCGGGCGTGCCTGGGCGGGAGGATGAAGAGGGGTGGCTGCGGACTGGGGGGATGGTTAGTTCGCAGCCGCTAAAGGTCAAGGAGATTCGGACGATGGATGATGCGGGGAATGTGGGGGATCGGGAGGTTGTGGAGGATGATGACATCCCCGATATGGAGGATGAAGATGATGATGATGCCATCATCCGTGATGATCAGGCTGATGGATCTGTTTGGTAAGTTTCCCACCTTTTTTTTTTTTTGATGTGACGTGGAATTGAATTCCCAGTCTTTAGATAATCTCGAAAGAAAACTATGCTAACGATCTTTACTTATAGTGGTCGTCGGACTTACAGCCTGTACATTATGTACTCCCCCTTTTACCGCACCCCCCGCATGTACCTCTCTGGGTACCTCGCCAACGGCCAACCCCTCCAGCCCGAAGCCATGATGGATGACATTGTCGGTGACTACAAAGACAAGACTGTCACCATTGAGAACTTCCCCTTCCATAGCTACGGCAAGATGGCCTCTATCCACCCCTGCAAGCACGCCAGTGTCATGAAGCTCATGCTCGACCGGGCGGAAGCCGCGCTGCGTCTTCGCCGTGAGAAGCTGGCTCGTGCTAAGGAGCTCAGTGCTGATGGGATGGGCGTGGCGTCGTTGTCGTTGATGGAGAAGGAGAAGGAGAAGACGGAAACTGATGAGTGGGAGGAGGTGAAGGAGAGTGAGGTGAAGGAGGAGCGGGCTATCCGGGTTGACCAGTATCTGGTGGTGTTTTTGAAGTTTATGGCGAGTGTTACGCCGGGGATTGAGCATGACTTTACCATGTCGATTTGAGGAGATTTGGATTGAAATGTCGATGTCATTGATTTGTTTTCACACTTTTGTTTTTGCAGACTTTTTTTTTTTTTTTTTTTTT